>VXCM01006007.1:0-32849 GCA_014773175.1 Lucifuga dentata
CCGCGCTGTCAACTCACACAGATTTATCCATACATACACAGGATCAAAGGGTTCAATTCTGACAAACGTCATAAACTACCTGCTTCTTCTTCTTCAGGTGTCGTTTTATGGGGGTTGCAAACAACAAAGTGGTGCACTACCTCCACCAACTGGAAGGGAGTGTGGGTCAGGCTCTCACATTCTATTACTTAAAAAAAATAAATACTAAATACTCTTTTGCTTAATTCAGTTCTTCTGAAATATTGGATTAATAATGAAAAACATATATATCCTCTGAATTTCTCTGCAAAATGTCTTTCCAATCACATTTGATCTTAATGTCCTTTAAATCAGTAATTTTCTTTTGTTCTGCATTCTTCTGGTATTTTAAGGAAGTAGTAAGTTGTAAGAAAGTAGTAGTAATATTAGTATTATTAGTAGTATTAGTAGTAAGTCAGTAGAAACAAAGAGCAATCAACATAATCAGGTATAAAGGAAACCAGTGGTGGGCTATGTATTTTACACCTAGGCCTTCAGTGCTCTCCTCCCACAATTAAACCACCTTCTAATAACCTCAGCATGACACTAGGACTATATGCTGCTGTTATTAGATGTAACCAGCCCATATTCACAGTGACAGTAACCTTTATTGGAATAAAGTGATTTAACATGACAATCAACACCTATGACAGTTACAACACACTAACTGCAGAGACATGAATAGGATGTAGCATTATTACGCATTATGACAGGATGCTGCATCACATATAAACATGGCATAGCCTAAATCAGTGTCATTACCAAAGAAACAAGAACAAACTCACAACAACCATCACATTTACTCATACGACCAGCAAGTAAGCAAAAATGCTGTAAAACACAAATAACACAATCAGATTCAACAGGCTTCTCCACAGATTCCAGCCACATAAAAATCCATCAGACTTACCAAAGCTGCTCATCATCTGAAGACAAAGTCCATCCTCCTTTCTGTCTTAAGAAAGAGTTTAACCACATGGCTGTACATTATCGGTGCATTTCAGTTCCAATAAAAGGTCCTTCTCTGCCCAGTATTATTTTTTGAATATGCTTTAATGCATTTTGGGGCTGAAAACGTGAGGAACGCATTGACAGTTAATCCATTTCTTCTCCTCCTTCAGCCATTGTGGGTTAAAAAACAACAGGACTAAGTAAAAATCTAAACAAAAAATCTAAAGCACTACATCTAAAAATCTAAACGTCAAGAAAGAAAGTTTAAATAAACATTAATGCTACGTTACGTGCTAGCTAGGTTTACTTGAGTTAGCTAAGCTAACCGGCTCTCTTCTTCTTCTGATGAATTTCTGGCAGGCTGTTTAGCTGTTAGCATAATGCTGTACTCTGATGACGTAGGCCAAGGCCAGCTAGAAGGCCCTGACGTGTAAAAGAATACGCCCAACATGGCAAACTCAAAATCTGATTGGTTAAAGAATATGACAATCAACAACATCGTCCCATTTGCTTGAATAGCAGAGGGGATTCACTGGAGATTCTGAAGGCCTCAGGCTAGATTTTTTTTCACCCAGAGACAGCACAGGTGGAAAATCTGATTGGATAAAAGCTCTAATTTATATGTGCTGCACTGGAAGCAGTGAAACTGAGAGAGTAGCGATGAAATGACATTAATAATAGACTGATGAGAACAAACTTTGTATATAGCATTAATTAAAATATGTATTAAATTATAAAAACATAATTGATGATTCTGAGAATCTCTAGGCCAGCAGAGAAGGCCTTGCTGGTCCTGACCACACACCTCTGAAGGAAACATTGTAGACAGGCATAAATTAACAAAATAGTCCAAATACACATAAGTCCATCTTGTGTTTGTTATGTCACAGTGTTGCATAATACTTATTGTTTTCTTTGCCTTTTTATTTTCCAAGTCTTTAATAAAGGTGCCATAAGGGTTCCACAAGGAAGCGACACAAGTTGGGTCTGGAGCCATTCCTTCTGGACTTGTGGATATGAAATTTTCTCAAAATAACACACATTTGAATAATGTAGGAACCTTTATCATCCAGTTTATCATTTATAACATCTAATAAAATTTTAAAAACCTTAAACTGCACTTTAATACTAATTTTCCTGTCAATAAAATCCTGCATGTCTATCCAAAACATTATATATATATATTTATTCATTTTTCCCATGTAAATTTCTGCATTTATTTCTGCATCCATCCATTTTCTGTACCCATTTGAGCTGTTAAGTTCCTATTTATTTATTTTTATAGTTTCATTTATTTATTTTTATATTCATTTCCATATTCTTTTCCGTATATATGCTTCTATATATATATATTTTTTTTTGCCAGTTCTTTTGCTTGTGGGCCAAGCTGTCAATCACCTGGCTGTGGGCGGGCCTTCCTTCACAATCAGATTAGTCATTAATAATAATATAACCCCATGTCTGCTTTTAAATTTTATTAACTGACAAACTTCATTCAAGTTTTTAACTTCAAAAACAACCTCCNCCCCAAACTTTATTTGACTCTACAGAAACTGCCATAAATTTCAACATTAAAAGACTGGCTTTACGTTCCTAATCGGGTAGGGACAGTGACAATTCTTATACAGAGAAGCTGATTGGTTATTTTGTCTTCTTCTGTGGTGAATGTGATTGTGTACTTTTGGTCACTTCCGCCCTCCATCGCATTGATTAGTGACACAGATTAATGGTAAATTCAAAACATAATTTCAATAAATTTTTAACTCGTAAACGACTAACACAAAAACTAGTAAATTCACTCAAAATATTCAATAATTTCTATTCATACATACCGAAACTTAAAAAAAAATAAATAAATAAAAATTGAAAAATTCTTGCATTTATATTTTGGGAAATGGCTGTCAGTAACGTAACATGTATGTGGATTGTATATATTGGGCTCAAACATGCACGATCAGCAGTCCTTTAAGTGTTTTAAGTTTATGAAATATGCTATTCTGAGTACTAAAGTTGTGATTTTGGGTTTTGGCAAACAACTTACGTACATTATTATCTACAAGTCAAGTTAACATGACTGTTAGCTCACTTCTGTTTCTGAACAGCCAATTTGACTTTTCCTGAACTTGCTTGGATTTCCTGTAATGAGGTTGATGTCATTTATTATNAACAGCCAATTTGACTTTTCCTGAACTTGCTTGGATTTCCTGTAATGAGGTTGATGTCATTTATTATTGTTTATTTATTTATTTAGCACAATTGATTAAAATACAATACACAGCATAAGTAATATGAACATCATCATCCATCATCGTCCAACAGTGCTGCACTGAGTTCTTCTCACTCGTTTAATACTATGTAGCTCTATTTTTGTAAGTGATTGAAACAGTCTCAAATATAGCAAAAAGGTTAGATTTGTTAAAATGTGACAGAAGGAATAGCAACTGGAACAGAGGAAAAAGGGAAATGATGCATCTAAAAGTTTGCAGACATGTTGGTGACGTCTTCTTTCAGGTCCAGGATGTGCGTCCCGATCCTTTTGTGCAGGTCATCCAGAGAGGCTGACAGCATGTCGTACAGAGCCTGGACGCCAAACACAGCCAGTTAGCGTAAAAAAAACAAAAAACATGACAAACAGGAAGAGAGACGGGCAGAGATGGTCGTACCTGTGCTTTCTCCGTCTCTTTGCTGCAAACGTCCCGCAGGCTCTGGATCTTCGCTTTCAACTGCTGCGTCTCTGTGGAAATCTCTTGGATTTTGTCGGCCATGTCTTCACGCTTCTGATGCACTTGGTTGCACTGCCTGCAGGACAGTCAAGTTCAATAAAACTCAACGTTTGCAGGATTCCGCAACATTAAATGACTTTTACAATTCATTCCCGAAACATGTCAAAATACTTCAGCATCCTAAAAATCTGATTCCTTCTTGCTTTGCTATCAATGATAAAGGATAAAAAGTCGGCTTGTCTTTGCTGCTGCAGTGAAACCAGCATGCTCTCTTTATCTTTAACAAATCTCATGAAAAGATTAAAACTAACGATGAACTGATCCTATTATTGCATATAAAAGCACAAAAAAGTTGCATTGGGTGACATGAACACAATCAGTGTTTGATCTTTCCATATAAAGCAACGATGCAAAAAACCCCCCCAAAAAAACAGTAAAACAATGCCAGGCTTATCCTTTAAATCCTGCATCTTATAAGCAGCAAGGAAATATGTTTCAAAGACGCTCTACCAGTGAGGTAAGAACAGTGTTAGCTTAGCTGCTACGCTCACTTGAATTATTTACTCTGTTTACTTCTCTTTAGCCCTAATCTGTGACACGTTAGGCACATTCTCATTTCAGCGTCATCCGTTTGTGCACTTTGTTCACATTTGCACTAAAAATTTCAAGCTCAATTTATTGTGAAGTTTTAATCGTATTTTTTCCCCTCAGTGTTTAAATTTTGAGGGTTTGGCTTGTTTTTGTTGTTTATGTGTGACATTAATCTTTGAGCTCATTTTATTTGTTGACGTTATTTATGTTTTATACACGACTGAAGACGAGCAGCGCAAATTAATCTGAATTATTTACAAGATAAAATATTACAAGATTAGTTTATACTTTTACATTTTTACTTTTACTCATGTTGTTACAGTTTGTAGTATTATTTGCTTCTAAAATCACCAATAAAACATTGCTCAGTGTTACATTCTTCATATCATCTTAAATATCATTATCGCAAAAATACCTTATTATTTTAAGGTAATACGCAAACTCACAACTTTTTAGAAATATTGCCTAATGGTGATCCTGCAGCCTGATATGTACAATCACATTCTCGTTATGTTACTGACAGCCATTTCACAAAAGATACTACTTCAGCGGTAAATTTCAGAATTGTTTTTCCTACCTTCCAGACTGTCACTGGCTTCACTTCATTTCAGTATGTTATTAAAATCAACTTTTGGAGACTTGAAAAGTGCTTGACATACATAATCCATCACAGCAAACAACATGTCTAATAGGTTTTTTTTTTGTCAAAGTAACTTTATTTAACTGTCCAACATGGAGCTGCATGGAAGACAATGTGTGTCTACACCAGGAAATATAGTCCCAGGAGAAGACGGCTTTTATGAGAAACTGAAATGGCCGTGATNGTGTCTACACCAGGAAATATAGTCCCAGGAGAAGACGGCTTTTATGAGAAACTGAAATGGCCGTGACTTCTACAATCGTGCATAAGTGTTAGCAGGTGAAACATTGAATTTTAAGGTGTGTGTGTGTGTCACCTGAACATTTGATTTTTAAAGATTAGGGATTTAAAAAAAAAAAAAAAAAATAACGGGGAAACTAAAATATGGTTTTATGTTTTGGAAATTGGTTGTCAGTAACGTAACACGAATGCAGGTTGTATACACTGGGCTCAAACATGCATGATTGACGGTATGGTCCTTTAAAGTGAATTTAGAAATGTCTCTAAAAAAATTAAGGTGAGTTTGGAATAGGCCCTAAAATAATATCATATCAAACAGGGCGGTATGGTCCTTAAAGATTCCCAGCTTGTTTTTATTGAACAGTGATCCCTGCAAATATCAAAATTTCATCCCAGTCAGAGTTGAGTTGGAGCTGGGAGGGAATTGTGGAATTTGGAGCTGCCAGTGATGGACAGCAGATCTAAAGGGCAACTTCAAGGCAAAATGTTCAATCTACAACGAGGTGAACATTTTTCTGTGCATAACAGCTGGTGAAACGTGTATTTTACAGCACGAAGGCAATAAATACCCCAACACGTCCTGCACATGCTGCTCCTTCATCTCTTTCTTCTTCTGTCTGCGGATCTTCTGCTTGGAATCCTTGTCCAGTTTCATAGCCAGAGTCCGTTTTAACTGGCCTTCTTCAACGCACAGGTTCTTCAGCTCCTTCTGCTTCCTCTCATACTGAGCCGTTAGCTCCCGGTGCTACACGCACACGCACAAACACACACGCAGAAAATATGCACAATTTATTTTTACTAACCAGGATTGAATTATAATCAAGTTTGTAATGTTTCAGCTAGTAGAAATGAAGAAAAAAGTCTGTAACAAAGCACCGTGGGATTTTTCCTACGTGAAACAAGCAGAAAGACGAACAGAGCAGCAGTTTTATTTCAGAAGAAATAAAAACTGGCTAAACTATCATCAGTCACATCAACTGCACATAGCCAAGACATTCAAACATGGTCATCTCAGAAAGTTAGAGTCCCGTGTGAAGGTGTAACCATCATCGGTTTATCAACTGATTTATTTGGTCTTAAAGGAGTAACTTTATTTTGTAATGGATTCATTGCACTTATTTTCATAATATACTTTCTTTTGGGCTAACTAGCACTTTTATTGAGTCCAGAGTAGAAACTAGCTTGGTTAACATGTTAAAAGATGTTTGCATGTTATTCATGCTTCAGCCACAAGGTGGAAACTGGTCAGGGCGGACATGTTCTTGTAAGAAAATCATCTTATTCTGAAAATATGACTTTGTTCAAGGGGAAGTTTGTCTTAGTCTGAAAAGACTGCATCCTGTTTGTGTCGCGTTAGTTAGCGTTAGCTTGAATGTGTCATGCGCAGCAACGCAGTAAAGCTAGTGAGACTAAAAGGCTGTGAAGTTCTTTTAGTCTCTATGTTTTTGATGAATAAAGTTAAAACGACCCACTGCAGAGAGACTGAGTTTGTCTGGTTTCAACATGAGCCATCGCTAACTTTTTTTTTTTTTTTTTTTTACTTTAACACATATTAACAGGCTATTAACAAAAGCATCTTGAGAATGGGCTTCATACAACATAAATGAAATAACCCCATACAGGCAGGGAGTACACAAGTATCTAGTAATATCTGTATATCTATACTTGGTAGATTCCTACACTAAATCAGGAGGATATACTGTAAGGTTTCTAAGATAAGAAATAACTGATGTCCATCTCCTTATGAAAACAGGCATTTTTAGTTGTAGCTGAGCTGTCATGTGTTCCATCATGTAAACACGTATGACTTTTTGCAACCATTGAGTAATCATGGGAGGATTAGGCTTCATCCAATTAACAGTTATTATTTAACCATCAGCAGCATATGAGGTATATAGTATTGGTCAGTGGTAAAACGGTGTTCAGGCAGTACTTCCTGTAAGAACAGCAGCAGGTCCAGATGTTCATTGCTAGGATTTTCTCCATTTCTTCTTTAACATTTTGCCAAAATGTCAGTCCCAAAATATGTGAGTATGATTGCCGATCATACCAGTTTCTCCAGCATTTGTTGGTAAAGTTATTTTTAAAAACACAAGCTGCCAGCAGAGTCCCCCTGTGACACCAGAACAAATGTCTTCCCATACATCAGCATCTACAACTGCATTCTGCTCCAGTTCCCATTGTCCTTTCATATGATATATCTGACATGTCCAACATACATTTTCTGTGAATATTTGCTTTTTTTTGTTGATGCAGGGTGTTCAAACATATATATAAAATGATTTTCTATATTAGTTGGTTCTGTGTTGTTAGATATAATACCTAATCTGTAGGTATCTATTTAATCCGCTAACTTTTTAAAGTAGAATTTTACATCTAAAAGTCTGATCTTTTTCCTTCTCCATAATTAGCGTGAGCATATAACATTAGCCACAAGATGTGGGGGGGAAAACCAAAACGTTAGCATAGCCTCAGGAAGTGAAAAAAAAAAAAACCCANAAAAAAAAAAAAACCCAACAAAACAGACGCGTTAAACAGCATTCTTTTTTTTTTTAAAGCGTTAAACAGTCCACATTAATCGCAAAAATTAACACGTTAAGTTTCCCAGCCCTAATACAAACATACATTCATGCTGACTACACGTGCTGCTGTGGGATTCCAGAAGCGTAAAACTAACGGGGACGGCAGCTCAGATCATGGATTTCTTCATGTTCTGGATTGGTGGGTGAAAAGGCTGCCTGCTAAAGGGGAGTTACAAAGATAAACGGTGTGACTGACCACATCTGCTGCTCAGAGGCAGATGGTGGTTTCTTCATTATGTTTAGGTGTTGTAGCGTTATGCAGGTGTGACGTGTGTGTCATTAAGTAGGCTTTCAGCTGCTTATCTCAACATTTCTCCTTTTAGCCACGCCCACTTTACTTCAGATCCAGTATTAATGCGTCTTATTGCCACCGTGCTTTCCAGGAGTCACTCCACCGATCAAAACTTAACCATGGCACAATCGCCAACCTTACTTACCAACGTTATCTGAACCTTCAAAAGTCACACGCCGACATTTTAGAGACTAAAGAAGCATTACTGTGAAGTATTACAAGCCTACCAGCGTGACATTGATTAAGTCGTCACATGATCAGAGACGTCACATGCAAAGCCTCTATATCAGGCATGTCAGCGGCCTGTTGAAGACTCACATGGGGAAAATGAACACAATGCAAACTCTGTCACTGCTGTAGCGGTGACCACACGCAACCCTCTCTGCTTCTGATCAATCGGTGGATCAATATGTTGCCTCATAGTTGGTTTGGGACGAGTGCGGATCATGTTCACGCCGCAGATGAGCCACTCTAGAGTTCGTCTGGAAACTAGAACGAGACCGTGTCCTCAAAACAGTCTCAGCGAGGCCGTTTTAGTCCGTGGCCGAACGCGGCTGTTGTGTTCAACAGCCGCAGTCGCATCTGTGACACAGAATGTTTTACAGCTCAACCAGGACAAAAGTGATTATTATAGTTATTCTGGTTCAAAGGCTCAGAGAGAGAGAAACTGGCCACAAAACTAAACACATGCACTGAAGCCAAGTCAACATGCAAGGAATTTAGGAGTGATTTTTGACTCGGAATTAAATTTTACATCTCATGCAGGGTGTGGCAAAATCAGCTTTTTATCATCTTAAAAATATTTCAAAGGTGAGGTCGTTTCTCTGAGAAACAGAGAGACTAGTGCAGCTTTTATAACTAGCAGGCCTGACTATACTAATACTCTCCTATCTGGTCTGCCCAAAAATACTATAAGTCACCTGCAGTCAATTCAGAATTCTGCTGCACTTCAGCATTTGACTAAGACACATTACTCCTATTTTGAAGTCTTTTCTGGCTTCCTGTCCATTTTCGTATTGATTTTAAGATTCTTTTATTGGTTTTTAAGGCACTGCGTGGTCTTGCACCAAGATATCTATCAGAAATGCTTTTAATTCATGAAGCAGTTAGACTATAAGATCCTCTTGTACTTTATGTTTAACGTCTCAAAGAGCAGACCTAAAACATTTGGTGATGTAGCTTTTAGCCGTTATGCTAACAGCCTTCCTGAGGATATGAGAGAAGCTGCAAACATTGATATTTTTAAACGCAGACTTAAAACCCATCTGTTCAGCCTGGCTTTCATGTAGTGTTTTATGATCTTATATTTTAATTTAATTAGTTTGATCTTATTAAAGTTATGTATAAATTAATCAACTGTTATCAGTATGTTGTGTGTATTTGTCAATCACCTGTGAAGCACTTTGAGTTGCATTTACTTATATGAAAGGTGCTATATAAATAAAATTTGATTGATTGATTGATTTAGACCTGCACATATGAGCCTTACAAGGGAGGAAATGAACCCCAGCCTGACTGAATTGGACCAAAGCATCGTACGCCTGGATAACTGATCATCTCTCAGATCAATCTGAATACAGAGCTCCACAAATTAGGGGTCAACTCTGATTTACGCACGTGTATCTAAACTTATAAAGCAGCATGTGGTTCTGGCCGGCTGAAGAGCTGTTAAAACTCTACAACCTGATCCCTCCGTATCAGTACAGAGGAGATGGAATCCATCAATGCAGTGATTTCTACAGGCTGCTGTTCGTACCTCTTCCTGCCGCTGCTTGGTGTTGTTCATGCTGCTCTCCAGGTCCTGCAGCAGGTTGTACATCTGCTGGATCTCCACCTCAACGTGGCTGATGTTCTGCACCGAGTTCTGCAGCTCCACCACGCGCTCGTCAGCTTCTTCCTGGTTCAGCCAACAGTCGATGACATCAGGATGTAAATGTGGGGATTAAAGGTTGCGCGAAGCTGTGCCAACGTTTCTGGATTTCTTTTGCTTTTCAGCAGAAGAAACAAAGCTCATTCCAAATGCCACCAATGGGCCAAAGATCTCCCCATTTCCCCCTTTCAAACTCACCATGGAGCTCTTGATGTTCTTTACATTCTCCCTCATCTTCTCCATCTGGCTCCTCAGCTCCTCTGGAGACTCAACGATCTGAGACTTCAGCTTGCTGATGTCTTCCTTCATGTTGCTGATGTCCACCTTCAGCTGGGCCTGACACGCATTCAAACAGCAGAAAAAGGTATTAACACCCAGGATTAATGCATTTGGTTTTTTCTATGAGGAAATGTTGTTTTCTACACTTTGGGACACATTTGATGTTACAAACAACATAAAGAGCAAAATCACACAAAGCGTTGTAATATTCTATCACGTCACTTACCACTTTCTGAGTCTTCTCTGCAATTTCGGTTTTCCACTCTGCTATGGTGTCGTTTATTCCATTCTGGAAAGAAATATGTGTATTTCAGCTCGACAACATTGCGATAATTTGTCTTAAGGTGACGAGGTGTTTTATGATGGCCTACCACTTCCTGGTATTCATGCATAGTGGCGGAGTGCAGTTCAGACAGAGCGGCTTCCAGCTCATTGGCCTCCGCCTGCTGCTCTGGTGGGATGGTCCTGAACAGGGAGAATGAAAAATCAACGCAAATCCCATTGTACAAGTTGCTGCTTGTATCACGTCGCTATTACCTCTGCCAAGGAGGTCATGCATTTATTTGTTAGCAGGATATCTCAAAAACGTATGGAAACAACACTGAGCCGTGCGGAGAGCACACTTTAGGGCCGGTTCCAGGCGGCTCGGGTTCACCATTAATGCAGATAATTTTTCAGCAATGTACAAAAAAAAAAAAAAAAAAAAAGCATTTATTCAAACTTACGTCAGCATCTCGATCTTCTGCTCTGCTTCTATGTTGCTTTTCTTGTAAGTCTGCAATCTGTCCATGTCTGCCCTCTGACAACACAAAGAGCTTTTACAGCACAAGCAGCGGGATTCTTTCACGTTGCATTGCTGTAATAATAATTAATTACGCTACCACTTTCCATTTCTGTGTTTCTTCACAGTGCAGCTGTTTTATTTTGTAGATCTTGTGTTCACACTCATAACAGCAGCAAAGAAACGGGCTCGGGTGAAAGAGAAAACCTTCACGTGCTTTATATTGTCTAGTTTATCTCAAGATTTAAGCAGAATATTTAGTGCACAATGTGCAGATTTGTCTATAGCATTTTATCTTTAGCTACTTTTGATCATTTTGTTAAATAGCATTAAAATACCGTTTACCAGGATATCTTGGAGATATTCTAGCAAGAGATAGTTCAGCTATTTTGTTAGACCTTTAGAAAGGCGTTACTATGGAGACATCCTGGTTTTTACCATCATTTCATGCTGTAAAGGCCGCAGAATGATTTCTCAAATGTGCCTGTCAGAGTCTAAAGGTGGAAAACCCATTTCCACCAATCCATTCAGGGGTCTGCGTCCGGAAAAATTTCTAAGGTGTTGGCGGTTGGCTAAGTATCTTTTAAGCATCTTTTGTGCTGCACTGAAGGGAGGATCACACCCTCCACCTGACCAGGACTCTCAGGTTGCAGTGAGAACACGGCTGTTGCAGCTATTGTCCTGCACTTGGCTGCAGGTGTGACAGAGGAACATTCAGGTTGTGCTGCTTTGTTCTGATATACATGTGCGGAAGGAAGGCAGCTTATCTTATCTTATCTCTAAAGCCTCATTTATACTTCACGCTAACTACGCCTATGCGTGCGCTCGTGTCGTGCGTCGTGAGTGAAATTGTATATATACTGGCCTCCGTAGTTAACGCTGATCTGGAGGCTTAACGCTCTATCCGCCAGGCGGCGATGTGAGGCGCCGTGACTTGATACAGACACAATTTAGCAGCCATGGAGGGCTAAGCTACACAAGCATTTACAGCAACGAACAAACATAAAGAGCACTCACCCAAATCATCTTCATCTGGAAAATAGTTTAAATCATATCTTAGAATGAGATATTTCCTGAATAAATATTTCAATATTTCCTCATTATAATCACCCCTGCTAGATCTTGTAACAATATCGATCATTTCATGTCTGCCCTGGGCGCTTTATCCACAAATGTTAAACAGGAGGCCTGAAATCTCGGCTGGTTTTAGATTCATGTCTCTGCTTTAACGCTCAGGTGACAAAGGTTGTTTCCTTCAGCTCAGGTTGATCTCTAAGGTTAAGCCTTTTCTTTCTTTTTCAGATCTTGAAAAGGTCATCCATGCATTTATCACCTCTAGACTGGACTATTGTAATGCGCTTTACTCTGGTAGCAGTAAAGAAACATTAATCTGCTTCAGTTAATACAAAACGCTGCTGCTCAGCTGTAACTCGCTCCAGAAGAAGTGACCACTTCACACCAATTCCTGCTGGCTTCACTGGTTACCAGTCTATTTTAGATTTTATGACTTATTTTTAGAGCCTTACACGGTCAGGCGCCTATCTACATTTGTGATCTTTTAACTCCATACAAGCCTGATCGCTGTCTGAGATCCTCCGGCGGGAACCTTTGATAGTTCCTGAATCTCAGCTTGTTACCAAAGGTGATTGGTCCTTTGCTGTTCCTGCTGTAAGCTGTAGAATTCTGTCAGAGGAGCTCAGACTGGTGAAGTCAGTGTCTTCTTTTAAAACATTACTGAAAACTTTCTTATATCATAAGGCCTTCTCTTTACTGCTACACGGTTTTATTGTGGTTATTTAATTTCTGCTGTTTTATATAATTTTGTTTTGTCTGCTTGGATTTTTATCTTTTGTCTAATTTGCGTGATGTGTGCAGCACCTTGTCACTTTTGTTTTAGAAAGGTGCTATATAAATAAAGTTATTATTATTATTATAAACATTTTGTGGCAGCCAGTAAGCGCTGTTATGATTGGTCAGTCGCGGTAGTCAGCTGCTGAAATAAATATCATGTTTACCGGTACATGGATTATTTTCAGAAAATCACAAGAATACTATGACAATACCCAGCAAAACAGGTAATTTACTAAACTTTCTTTAATCGGTCATCCATGCACAGGTATACAGTACTGCACACTTTTCATTTATTTATTTAGTTTTACAGGGACCATCTACATTAATTAACATCACGCATAGCCATGGTGTAAATGGATCGGATTTAGCCAAAAGAAGGCTAATTTTTATCCGCAGTCCATAAACATTGTTTATTTACTGGCTCCACATGTGCTGCTCACGTCACGACAAATGTTCACAACGCTGCCCCCTGTGGTTTCTGTAGGTACTTCTGCGTCGCTAGCGTCGCGTTAATTCTGGATGACGCGCACAAATGACGCGTCAAACCGATGCTAAAAACGCGTGTCGGCCATTTTAAGTGCGCGTACGCGTAGTTAGCGTGAAGTATAAATGAGGCTTTCGGCTGCATACACCTGTGTGGACAAACAGAACATACAAATCTGGCCTGCTTCTCCAGCATCTTCTCCATCCTCTGCTTCCTGAAGTGTAGAAAGTTCATGATGCCACTGAGAACAGTCAGGGTTTTCTGTTTTTCTGGAAAGGTGCAACAGAAGCATCATGCAGGATGAGTTACCAGGTGTCATATTGGGTCAGTCAATACATTATGGGGAACAATTTTAGCAAAACTCAGCGCCGATTAACAGCAAAAACATAAAAACTTATACTTACTTGGAGCTAGAAGATCACTCAATGAGAAATCAAACACCAAGCACATAGGCAGAAACTGCTGCCTAAAAAGAGGATCATATACTGTTAGTGTGTAGGGCCTATATATATATATATATACATATATATATATATAACTAAATTCCAGAGTTCCGAGTATCAAAAGTGAAAACAGCAAACTCTTTTCATTCAAATCTACTTGGATTGAAATTACACAGGAGGGTGGTGCAGTCCTTCAACAAGCATCCACCCCATCAAGTGTCCATAAACAAGACGTTATAGAAACTGCTGTAGGTCTAGCCTGACCTTTGACCTTTCTGGAGGACGCTAAGTGAAATGACAATTCTCTAAATGCATAAAAAAATTTATTTATGACCCCATTTACAGCTTTTATTGAAATGAGATCTCTATAAGGGCTTGCGACACTTTTAAAGGACCATACCACCCATTTTGCATGTTTGAACCTAATATATTCAATTTTTATACACGTAACATTACTGACAATCATTTCCCAAAGCATACTACTGGAACGGTGAATTAAAAATGTTTTTCCTACCTTCCAGACCTCCATTGGTTTCAGTTCATTCTGCTATTAAAATCAACTTGTTGATACTGTAAACGTTCTTGGGATAGGTAATCCATCATCACCAACAAGACGTGTATTCAGGTTTTTTTAGAAGTTATGTAATTTTAGTGTTTAAGCTCAATAAAAAGCGTGGAGTGAATGTATGCCTCCACCGGGGAATATAGTCCCAAAAGAAGACCTGCGTTTATGGAAAAATTTAAAGGACCGTGACTTCATAAGGCTGTGTAACTATTAGCAGGAGAAACATGGATTTTTAAGGTGGGTGTATCACTTGAATATTTGATTTTGAAAGATTAAGAGATTTTGTGAAATCTCAGGAAAGAAGAAATATGGTTTTATCCTTTGAGAAATGATTGTCAGTAACGTAACATGTATGAAAACTGAATAGTTAGGCTTAAACATGCAAATTGGGTGGTTGGTCCTTTAACATGCAGTTTCCTTCTCTGCATAACATGTCAGGATAAAGATGGTGCTTTAATAAGAGGTGTGAATGTGGCCAGAAAACATCACTTTTCTTATTCCTGACAGGCTGGAAAAATACTGGATGTGGGAAAACTCACATGCACATGTAGACGCTCAGGATGGCAGCTGAGCCCTCAAAATATGTTGGATTCTGAATGTTCTCCAGAAGTGGAACCTGTTGGCAGATAAAAAGCAAGTCAAGTTGTAAAAACAGACGTATGAGATGACGAGTCAGCATGTTATGGATCGATACGAAAGATTAAGGTGGGAATGCCAAATCACAGACATTACAGGATCTGTGAAAAGCTGAAATTATACTGATAGAAAACTCAGTACGTATGTTCAACAACTCCAGCTTATCCTGACTCAAACCATCTTTATTTACCTGTGGCACCTTTATTCTTTGAAGCTTGCACGTATTATGAATGTGTGCTGTTCTTCAAAGATACATTAAAATATACTCAAGTAACGATCACCTGATTCCTGACATATTATTCAAGAAAATGGAACTGATTTCATGTGGTGCTGGATGATATGAGCTAAACTCTGTCATGGTAACTTGTCACATGTACAATAAATGTAACAGTTGTGATGAAAGTCATAAAAATAGATTTTTAAGTTCATGGTTTTTTACTGTATTGGCAGACTTTTCATATGATTTTTTAATAATTCCAGTATATTCTGAAAAGCTGTGGATTGTGGGACGACTGACTGTCAGACATCACTGGTGGTTGTAACTGACATGTGATTAATTATATGGCATTCAGCCCATTTGTTTTTAATTGAAAATTCTGAAATTAGTAAATTTAAGTTAGTATACTTATCAATAGACAAATTCTATATACTGTCCAGTCATATTTTATTATATGCAGAAACATACTACAGGATAGTAATATTGCTCATGATATTCATGCCTGGTGTTTTCTTTTACTTTCTTTCTTTTTTTTTTTTNGGTTAGTTTGAAGACCCCAGTTGTAAGGTGTCACAGGTAAAAGCCAATGATGATCAGTATGTTAAAGGACAATACCACCTACTGTATTTTGCATGTTTGAGTCTAATACAGGCAGTCCCCAGATTACGAACAAGTTCCATACCCACGGCTGTTCGTAAGTCGGAACAGTTATGTAAGGTGCGTATCTAGTCTATATATTTTACCTTTCTATGCATAAGAAACATGAAAGAAACACTTCCAGATATCCTTAAACATCGTAAACATAAAGAGAGAAAGAGAGAGAGAGAGAGAGAGAATATGTGTGTGTGTGTGGGGGGGGGAGTGTAGTTTAACGCTTACTGTCACTCCTATGACATCAGAAGAGGCATTCTTTTGTTTTGATGTGCGTCATAAAATAGTGCACTGTTCATTATTATGAATCATTGTATGTAACTCAAATTTTTTAATTTAATAGGCTTTATGGCGGTCTGTTCGTAAGTACGGATTGTTCGTAAATTGGGCATTCGTAAGTCGGGGACTGCCTGTATATTCAATTTTCATACATGTTACTTTACTGACAATCATTTCCCAAAGGATAAAACCATATTTCAGCTTTCCTGATATTTTGCTAAATCTCTTAATCTTTCAAAATCAAATATTCAAGTGATACACCCACCTTAAAAATCCATGTTTCTCCTGCTAATAGTTACACAGCCTTATGAAGTCACGGTCCTTTAAATTTTTCCATAAACGCAGGTCTTCTTTTGGGACTATATTCCCCGGTGGAGGCATACATTCACTCCACGCTTTTTATTGAGCTTAAACACTAAAATTACATAACTTCTAAAAAAACCTGAATACACGTCTTGTTGGTGATGATGGATTACCTATCCCAAGAACGTTTACAGTATCAACAAGTTGATTTTAATAGCAGAATGAACTGAAACCAATGGAGGTCTGGAAGGTAGGAAAAACATTTTTAATTCACCGTTCCAGTAGTATGCTTTGGGAAATGATTGTCAGTAACGTTACATGTATGAAAATTGAATATATTAGGCTCAAACATGCAAAATGGGTGGTATGGTCCTTTGAAGAGCATCTTCATATTAACTACCACACTTTATCCTTCTTCATCTGGTGTTAAAGTGAAATTAACAGATTAATTTGGCAAAAAAACAAAAAAAACAAACAAACAACTAAATTCTGTTTTAGAGCTTCACATTTTAAGAGACTGACAGGTACATATTAGATAAGAAACTGAGACACTGCTGGGAGTCCCGGGGCACTGGGGGATGGAGGGAACTGTTTTAAAATTCTGTTTAAATAAACTGATTCATCAGCTGAGTAGATTTATCTATCAAATTGATTGATCAATCTGTATGTTTACCTGCAAGTTATACTAGGATTAAGGCAATAAATCAATTTTTTCAATTGTCATGTAATCATAAAATAACACCAAAACTGGAATAAATCTGACTTCCACATGCGTTTCCTCACCTGCTGCACTCTTCGCATTCTCTGATTACGCAATGCATCATGCATGTTTGGCGAAACGCAGAATCCTGTTAATTCCATCCATGTATGTGTCTTACTCACAGTACTCCTTCATGGGAGCGCAGACAAATAATCGCAGCACGTCATGTATGTAAAGGTATCGACTGACACGTGAGGCATAAACATCGCTCAGATTTCATACCGATAACATTCAGACTGAAACTGATTGAATTTTTGTGCAACGGCGTGATTCATGAATCACTTCTCCAACAGATAAATGAGGAAATACCGTAGTAACGGCAATTTCCCGGCTAAAAGATGCTGATAACTGGTGCTTTTTACACTGTATTTTATGAATTACCCCCATTATCTATGCATATTAAAAAGCTTTTGAGGTGAAGCCATGTTCAGAGTGGTGTGTTGTTATTTACCATGGAGTGACACTCGGGTCTGAAACGATACAGGAGGTGCAGCACCCTCATGTATATGGTTTGCACCACCTCTGGCTGAAAGACAGAAGAAGAACGGAGCATTAATAACATGGAGTCAGTCAGGAGGAAGAGAACGGCGAGGAGGTTACAAATTCCCTCTGAAAAGTGGCTCTGAACATTCATGAGAAGAGAAGAAACGATTGTGGACAATCTCTCTCTCTCTCTCTTCACCCTGAAGACAAAGCTGCGAAGGAGGAAGCATGGCCGCCAGTTAAATAAACGAGAGGAAAAGGCTCCAATGTCTCAAAGGGCTTTACAGCCCCACTTATTAATGACCCCAACCTCCCCAAGCTGTCTAAGAAGACCAGGAAAAACTCCCTAAAAAAAAAGGGGCCTTAATATTTGAGGAAACAATGAAACCGCCTTGAACGGCCAAATGTGTAACAGAAATTTTAGGTGGAGAAGCACATAAATTACAAAGACATAAAAATAATCAAACCATATATGAAAGACAAACAGCAAACAAGAAGATAAACATATGAATATAAAACAATGCATATATAAGAAACAGAATAAAAGAGCTCATAGAAAAAGACAGGCAGAGAAAAAGAGAGCGCGAGAGAGACAGAGAGAGAGAGAGAGAGAGAGAGAGAGAGAGAGAGAGAGAGAGAGAGAGAAAAAACAGCAAATAAACTACTGTTCCAAGAGCTAGGTTTTGCTGGAGATCACGTTTTGATATTAAAGGACCATACCACCCATTTTGCATGTTTGAACCTAATATATTCGATTTTCATACACGTAACGTTACTGACAATCATTTTTCCAAAGCATACTACTGGAACGGTGAATTAAAAATGTTTTTCCTACCTTCCAGACCTCCATTGGTTTCAGTTCATTCTGCTATTAAAATCAACTTGTTGATACTGTAAACGTTCTTGGGATAGGTAATCCATCATCACCAACAAGACGTGTATTCAGGTTTTTTTAGAAGTTATGTAATTTTAGTGTTTAAGCTCAATAAAAAGCGTGGAGTGAATGTATGCCTCCACCGGGGAATATAGTCCCAAAAGAAGACCTGCGTTTATGGAAAAATTTAAAGGACCGTGACTTCATAAGGCTGTGTAACTATTAGCAGGAGAAACATGGATTTTTAAGGTGGGTGTATCACTTGAATATTTGATTTTGAAAGATTAAGAGATTTAGCAAAATATCAGGAAAGCTGAAATATGGTTTTATCCTTTGGGAAATGATTGTCAGTAACGTAACGTATGAAAATTGAATATATTAAGCTCAAACATGCAAAATGGATGGTATGGTCCTTTAAAATGGCAAAAAATGGTTGGGTCTTACTACTCCATATCTAATAAAGTCAAAGAAATACATTTTAAAATACTGCACTGCATTTATTCTGCAAATTCTTGGCCTTTTCTGTAATCTAAAAAAAAAAAGAAAAAGAGAGAAAAGCTAGTATGATCATATCATGGCTGATCTGATCTGATGGCCCAGAATTTGGCAAGAATTTATTCCTTTACCTTTAAAGTGTAGGGTTTTAAAAAAAATTCAACACTTTCAGTTAGAAAAGATACTTGATGTGTGTTTTCTGTAGTTTATTTATTTTATTTCTTTATTGTTGTTGTGTCTCACAAGATTTGCTTTCTTGTGAGGTTTCTGTTCCACTGTGCACGAATCATGTCATGGTGCTTCTAGTTCAAGCAAAGTTACCAAAACTTCATGGTTGAGCTCATCATTTCTTACTCTACTTTTTAAATGTGTGGTGGAAATTTATAGTAATGTCAGAAATATACATATATTCATGTAGTGGAAATCTATACCAATGTCATATATTTTATGGATAATGATACTCTATGTCTCATAATGAATCAGAGTGTTGGTGACAAGTCTCCTTGTTCAGAATAAGAGTATGATGACCAGATCATTACCTGCTTATGTCAACAAACTGCCCATGCTACCTTTTTAATAAGGGCATAATCAATATCAGAAAGTAGGACATAGTTCGAAAACAAACAGCACCGTGACAACCAATAAGATAAGATTGTTGTAATCTATGGAATTCAAGCCTCCTCTGAAAACATGTATAAATGTTGTAATCAGTTACTTTGCAAACTAACTCAGGTCTTTATTAACACCAATAAAGATCTTTAATTTTCCGCTGACTCTGTCTCCCAAAGCTTGGCTTTCTTCCACAAATGTTTTGATTTAAAAAAAAAAGAATTCCTTAAAATCTTCGTACCTATATCAGTTGCGATTTCACGTTTGTACAGTCACATTAAAATGGGAATTCGTCTGATTTTGCCTTGATTTAAAGCCTTTCAGCACACAATTTTAAATAAAGTTAATACGCTTAATATCCCCCATATGCAAGTGGGGGATATATTGATTCGAAAGTGGTCATGTTTTGCAGATATTTCATTCCACCGAAACACAGAATTTATTTGCAGAGCTACATTTTAATATAGTTTGACATAACGTTAAAGAAACGTCTGTTAGAGGATCGAACACAAAACCCAGGTCTGTTTGTACACTTTCTGCGGTAATTTAACCAACAATTCCACTATCTGTGTTGAATAACTTCTAATGAATCATTCATACTATATCTTTATATCTTTAACTTATACTTATTATTATGAATTATACTCGTTACCAACAGAAATGAGGAAACCCACATCAGCGTTACCTTTGGAACAGGAGTCAGATCGCTCTTGGTAAAATGTTTCGCTTCTTGGCCAGTAAGAACTTCGGTCCGGTAAAAGGTGACTATCGCGTCCATCGTTTGGATGGGAAACGTGTTTTCAGTCATTGCTGCAATTTAGCTGTTTACGAAAAACAACGTTTGGGGGGAAAAAAAAGTGCACGTAGCTAAGAAAATACGTATTTATTTTAATGCCAGTACAAAATTGGCGCCTTAAAACGAGTTCCTTGTTGAGTCCTACACAGAGAAGCTGATTGGTTATTTTGTCTTCTTCTGTGGTGAATATGATTGCACACTTTGGTCACTTCCGCCCTCTATCCCATCGCCCGTAACTAACAGTGTATGTTCAAAACATGTCAATAAATTATTAACTCGTAAAGGACTAACACTAAAAATAGTGAATTCAAACTCAATATGTTCAATAATTTTTATTCATGAAGACGGTAACTTCCAAAAAAAAAAAAAAAAAAAATTTATAAAAATTATTGCATTTGTACTATAAATTGAGACTCAACTAAGGATTTTTAAATCAACACACAGAAACTTCCATTTAGGTGTGTTGTGCCTCCATGTCAAATGTTGGGCAAACCAAGCCTCTATTTATAGCCATTTATAGTGCCCTTTTCTAAATTGACAACCAAGAACCATATGCCGCTGACCCTGTCCTACAGCGCCACCGAGTGGTCAAACCTTATAATATCATACATTTACAGGGAGCCAGAAATCTCCGAAATTTTTCGATTCAGTTTTTTGTCACTTATTTTAAAAAATTATACTACGCAACTTAAGCAAAATAATAATGTCCTTTAGGATTAAAACAATTATAACATTTATCAATTACCCATTTATTATCATATTGTACAATAAATAAATAAATGGGATTTTTTTTTAATGCTGAGGCGTTGATTAAACTGCATTTATACTCAAAGACATTTCTGTTCTCCTAATGAAAATGAGAGCAGCCAGAACACAAATAACACAAAACATGCTTGTTTGTACGATATTTTGCTGTTGAACTCCGAGCAGCAGGGGGCGATGGCGTGTCCTTTGAGTGTTGTCAAAAAGCATGTGACACAACTCAGAAGTCACGGGTGTAACCGTGGACGTTTGAGAAGAGTAACGTGTAAGTAAAAGTTTAATGGAGACAACGAGTTTTATCCGGAATAAGTTAATTAGCTGATCGTTTATACGTCGTAAGGGCGATGGCAGCGAATTGGGCGGAGAGGATCGTCGCTTTCTCCCGGAGCCCGTCTGTCTTCCTCTCCGGTACAACCCCGGAGGCTTTCCTCGACGAGCTGCTGCGTGAGCTCCGNGTCTGTCTTCCTCTCAGGTACAACCCCGGAGGCTTTCCTCGACGAGCTGCTGCGTGAGCTCCGAGACGACAGAGCCGCTTACAGTGTCAAGGTAAATATGTAGTAAAATATAAAATAACTTCTGTTCGGTACAGCGAAAACTCTCCTGTCAGAAATCTGCCCCCTCGCTTATCGAAACACCGGAAACAAATGCCTGGTAGCTTCTTCTTCTTTAAAATTTTATGGCGGTTGGCAAACAACAAATTGGTGCATTACCGCCACCAACTGGTGAGGAGTGAGGAACCTGGTAGCTGAGACTGAAACTGGCCTATAAAGGTGATCTTATGCTGCGTTCGAGTTACCTCGGAAATCAGGAATTTTCCCAGTCGGAAATTCCGACTTCCGACCTCAAACCGTTCCAGCCAAATGTAAACAAAATATCACGGCTGCACACCAATAAATATTGTAAGATTAAATAAACTTAGTAATAAATACAAACTAAAGTAAAGTTAGCTTACAGGACTGTTTGGTTACGTTGTTTTGCAGTGATGTTTATCACAGTATTAAACATTTGTGCAGAGAAGTAATATTCTGAAATTATTTACACTTACGTATCAATGNATCACAGTATTAAACATTTGTGCAGAGAAGTAATATTCTGAAATTATTTACACTTACGTATCAATGACAGTTATTATACACAATAAATAGTTAACTTGGCGATATATTTTGACCTTTTTATTTCAATGTCAGGTAAGAAAAAATACTTTATTCGCTTGTTAGCTGATCATTTCCATTCATAAAGCTCGCTTCCATGGGCGCTGACGTCATACTCGTGAAGTCGGGGTAGATTATTTTGGTCCTAGTTTCCCAGTCAGAGCTCCGACTTCAAATGCTGTTCCAACGCATTTTTCCAAGGAGGAAAGTCTTGGAAGTCTGAAAATTTCGACTTCCAAGGTACCTCAAACACAGCATTACACCAAAACCTTCCCATTTTCGAATAACATCATTTAATCCATGTATAGTAGTTTGTAATACTGTCATTTGTCTTAATGTCCAATGTAAGATAAGAGTATATGCTGATATGTGCATGTGTGTATGTTTTAAATGTATTTTTATTTATTTTTGTATTAAACTTTCCTCAGGTCCTCCTGCTCTGTCCTCTATGTGAGTACCCGGCGCTGCTGTGTCCCTCTGACTCTGTGGGGGAGGAGACGGCTCTGGAGCTCATGTCCGTCTTCCTCCACTGTCCTCCCAAGTTCATGCAGTTTCGCTGCCAGCTCCTGCTGGCCCTCACCTCCGTGCTGCTCTGCTCCTCCTGCCTCAGCAGCTACTCCAGTGCTTCTCAGGAATTCCTGGACCTCCTCCTTCAGATAGTCCAGGACACCAGCGACCTGCACGCCAACGGCTCGCCCTCCTTACGGGCCACCGCTTGCGACTGCCTGCGGGAGCTGGAGGCCTGCTGCCCTGGCCTCCTCTCCCAGCGCTTGGAGCTGTTGTGTGGGCTCTGGCAGCGAGAAACCTCCAGGCTCCACCAGGCCTTTGCAGGACTCCATATGCTAGCTTTGAGAAATGCTGTGTATCTGCTCTCACATGAGACAAGTGCTGGCGTGGATGACCTCAAAGCTCTTCTGGGAGGAAACGTGGCATGGGAAGCTGAACAAAACTCAGGCCCACTCAGTAAGAAAAACCCAGCTGTGTTGTCTCCCCTCATCTTGGGCCCCATGGGGACAGTACCGACCCTCCAGACTGGGCAGGACTGTAAGGAGCTGCGCTCGGTCCTGTCCTCCCTCCTGGAGGAGTCGTACCTGCTCACGCCGCTGTGTCAGGCTGCAGTGCTGCACAGGCTGACGGAGGTCGTTGCCATGGTGCCTGGTGTCCCTCCAGCCATCTTCAGAGCCCAGCTACTGCGACTGTTTGGCACAAGTGAGGTACGATTAAACAAAATGAGGTGGAAATGAGTGTCTGGGTTTATTTGTGCCTTTGCTGCAGTTTAGGAGCAGCTGTGTTTAGAACGTAAATTTTGAGAGTGTATTTATGTAAATGCATAATGCGGCTTAAAACGAGAATCATCCTTTTTTAGTAGTTTCCCAATAATCAGTACTGATTTGCTAATTTCAAATCTCCGTATGAACAACCCATAAGCAGAGGTGATAAAAGAACCTAGTAAGCATATTTACTCACATACTGTAGAAGTACAAGTTTAGTGTCTGGTACTTTATTTCCTTATTTCCATTGTCACACTTTGTGCTTTTTAGCTGATTCACAAAGTTACTAGACAAGCACATAAAATAATGCCGTTATTTTTCTGCATGTGTTTTCTTCCTTATTTCTTTCAGTTTTTTGTTTTTCTCTTTTCTTTCCTTTTGTCTCCTTTCCTTCCTTCTGCCCTTCTTACGTTTTCCTTTCTTTTCTCTTTCAACTGGCCTGAAAGCATCAAAATCCCCAAATCTGCAGGAGCAAACCTTTCACCCAACAGCAAAACAAAAAAAGTGTTTTTATTCTTATAATTGAGTACATTTAAGTGCTGATATTTACATATAAGTTTCACATATATTTATATAGTTTTTGTTAGTAAAATCTAGAACTTTTAGACTTGTGGTATTCACTGAAGGATTTGAGTACTTCTCCCACCCTCTCTCCAGAAGTACAGTATTTCACAGATGAAAATAGGATTTTTAAAAACTTGCTTTAGAAACAAGACTGCGTATTAGGCCATATAAGACGAAAAAAAAAAACCCTGAGGGGAAATTATTTTGAGTTTGCAAATCCACAAGTTTTAAAACTTGAAATAATGCCACCTTGTTAGGGGTCCAAAAACCAAGTGCATGGATCCCTTTTGTTTTTGTCTATTATTATTTTTATTTTTATTCCGCCAAAAAGTGCCTAAAAGTAGGTGCACAGCCCACATGGTGCAATGTGCAAAAGTGAAATTTGCAAGGTAGGTACATCAGGGGGAGATCTATTCATAGGCAAAAATTCATAGAGGCAAACCACTAGGGGGTGCTATAATGAAGCCCAACGTGTTTTGGCTAATAACTTTTGAACCGTGAGGCGCACATTCAAATGCTTTATGCGAACGCGATCGGTGAATTGAGCTGCATCCAATGGTATAAGCCCCGCCCATTCCCGCCGGGATAGTTTTTCGTGTTATATGGTCCTAATATGCAGTCGTATAAACATGACTCAACCTTGAAGGAATAATAATCAAACCAGACATGAGAATTTTTTGGGAAATCATTAGTTTCTTGATGTCTGGTTTGTTTTAACCCCTGATTAAGCGTCAATATTGTCTGTCTCAGGTTTGCCTCCTTCACAGCACGCTGCTGATGAAGTCTGCGTTTACGGACAGCCTGTTCAGTGTGGAGAACGAAGCCTTCATCCTCAAGCGGCTGCTCATGCTGTCTCAGAATCCTCTTGTGAGTACACCTGAGAAGCTCTTCTACATGGACTGCATTCTGCACTTTCCTGAGAACCAACCAATCAGCTGCTGCGATGATGAGGCGCTCCCCGTGCTGCTGACCCCCAGGCTGGCAGCGGTCCTGCTGCCCACCATGTTCAACGACAGCGCCACCATGCTCGCCCGACTCAATCTCCTGTCCCTGGTCTACCTGGAGGAAGGTGAGCAAGGGGAGGGCGAGGAGGGCGGGGGACTGGCCTACCTCTACGATCACCTCATGTCGCTCCTCAGCGTCGTGGAAAATCAGGGCAGCCGAGAGATGGTCGTCACATTCTTCAGAGCGGCTTTCCTCTTCCTTTTCCACTTCTGCCACGTGGAGCGCTACTCTAACAGCCTCGCCGAGAAACTCAGCACGCTGTACATGCAGCACACGCAGCTGGCCACCCACCTCATCAACCTGGCTGACCGCACGCAGGAAAGGCTGGGCGAGTCCGGCTGGGCTGTCAGGCTCCTCAGAACCCTACAGAGAGGTGTCACAGAGGCCCCGCTGGCTCAGCTCACCCTGCAAGCCCTGAGCTGCCACCTCAAGATACTCGCTCGAGCAGCAGAGGAAGCTGAAATCTGCCAGCAGCGCACCCTCGACTTCCTGTTCAGCATCATCAGGTCTTCCTCGTTGCTGTGTGCCAGCGGCAACTGGCGTTTGGGAAACAGCGTGCTGGATGTTTGCCAAAGGCTGCTCATGCACCCGAGCCTAGACTCGCTGCTCATCCCTCTGGCCAACATCCTGCAGCATCTGACACGTTACTATGGTGACACAGACATTCAGGACCACGCCCGCTTCTACTACACCCTCCTCACCACACTGTCGCAGGAGAAGCTGGCCGCTGTGCTGGGGCAGGGCGCGACAGAAGGAGGGTGCCCGGCCACGCAGCATTCTCTGTCCTCCATTGTGGCAGAGAGTGAGGGGCTGACTCGAGTTCTCACCATTCACCGCACACACGAACCCGTGCTCAGGCTGGTCGAGGTGGACAGTCCCACCGCACGACAGGAAACACGGCGTCGTGAAAGTGAGGTTAAGGCTGAGAGGGAGAGCTGCACGGCGCTGGACGCCTACAGAGCTCAGTTTGACGACCGGGGCTTTGCCTCAGAAATAACTTTATGCTACCGGCTGAGCCACGCCGAATCCTGCCACCCGCGCTTCGACCAGCTCTTCAGCATCCGGCTGCACTTTGACAACACAGATGACCATTACGGAGAGCTGAGCGACATCAGCGTTCCCTGCGCGTTCAGAGAGCACCCAGCTCCCACGGTGAGGCTCAGGCTGAAGCCGCGGCGGCCGTACCCCACCACCCTCCACAGCAGCGCCATCTTCACCAGTCAGGACGGGCTCTCCTGGCACACCGTGCTGCCAGACATCCACGTGGCGTTTCAGCAGCTCTTCATGCCTCTTCCTGCTCCCCCAGCCTGCGGGAAACGGTTCAATCTGAGCGTGTTTGAGGGTCTGTGGGCTGAAATCTGCCGTGGTACCGAGGAACGGGTTTTGGATGATTGCGCTACCAGTCTGTTCTGTAGCCAGATGGAGGATTCGGCTCTGGAGGCCTTGGCGGACAAACACTTTCTCCCCTACCTCGTCTCTGATCCCTCTGATGAAGACGAGCATAAAGTGCTTTTCTTCCTCCCGCCACAGTCTCACGTGCTGCTGAAGGTCCGGCGTGGGAGTGACGCCGTGCACGTCCACATCGCCACGGACAGCTGCCAGCTTTTACCTCACATAACTTCTTTTCTACTGAAGATCACGTCTTCACAGCAGGACATTTACAGCTGACACGGATTCTTTCATTCAGATGCCTTTTAACACAAACGTTTAACAAAAAATGTCAATAATAATTCCACTTTAAATTACTCAAACACATACAATCCACCTAAAGAGGCTACTGCACTTTAATTTCTGCTAATAGAAATTAAATATTGTGATTTATTTACCAAGAAATGGCTCAGTTGATGTTTATAAGTTGCACAGGAAGGAAACTGCAGAAATCCCTTAGTTTTCCCGTAACAAAACTTTGCTGCGCTAAGAGCTAAAGTTAGCTTAACCGCATTTTACAGTAAAATCTTTCTGCAGCCTCACAAAACTTGAAACAATTAACAGTTATCAGAATTCTAACAGTCCGGATTTTAATCTGAAAGCCTGATTACACTTGATATGGAAGCTAGTTTACCTTAAAGGACCAAGCCAATGATTTTGCATGTTTGAGCCAGCATATACACATTACATTACAGTCAGTAAATTTCCATGACACAAAATCATCTAAAAAAAAAAAGAACTATTTTAGTTTTTGTGTAATTTTGCCACGTCTTTCAAACTCAAATGTTTAAAATTCACTGTTTCGCCTGTTAACACATGGTTATTTTTAATTTATTGGTGAAGGCCGTCTTCTACTGGGACTATATTCCTGGCGGAGTCATACATCATCTTCTGTGCAGCTCCGTGTTGGAACAATTAAAGTTACTTTAAAAAAAAAACCCTAATAGACATCTTGCTTGCTGTGATGGATTATTTATCTCAAACTGTTTCAAGACTCTACAAGTTGATTCTGATGTTGAAATTGTACTGGAATGAGCTGAAACTAATGGCAGTCTGGAAGGAAGGAAAACTAATTCTAGGATTTACTGCTCTAGTAATGTGTTTTGGAAAATAGCTGGCATGTATGTGGTTGTATATATTGGGCTCAAACAGGCAGTATTACGATATGGTCCTTTAAGCTCTGACTTCCCTTCAGCTGATTTTGGGAAATGCAGCTTAAGTTCCAGTAAAGTGCCTGGATACTGGAACTGGAATGGCGGTGTTTGCACATATCTGGTGTTAGAACTCTGGAATAAAACCATCTAGAGTCCCTTTGAACCAAACCAAGTTCAGTATTTACAGTTTAACTGGATAAACGTCACTTCAGACTCCACTGTAAGCTTTTAGTATTTGGCAATTTACTAATTGGAAGAAATTTAGTTTTCAAGAAAAATGTACAAACCCTTTGGAATTTCCTGATTTCTCCATTAATTGCTCATAAAATGTGATGTGATTAAGTTTGATATGCAAACACATTGTAATTATAAATGAATAATGGTACTTGTTCTTGTCAGTGCTGAATACCTGTTTAAACAGTAAGTGAACCTCCTGTTTAAAGGACCATACCGATGATTGTGCATGTTTGAGCCTAATATATTCAATTTTCAGACATGTTACGTGACTGACAATCATTTCCCAAAGGATAAAACTGTATTTCAGCTTTCCTGATATTTTGCAAAATCTCTTAATCTTTCAAAATCAAATATTCAAGTGATACACCCACCTTAAAAATCCATGTTTCTCCTGCTAATAGTTACACAGCCTTATGAAGTCACGGTCCTTTAAATTTTTCCATAAACGCAGGTCTTCTTTTGGGACTATATTCCCCGGTGGAGGCATACATTCACTCCACGCTTTTTATTGAGCTTAAACACTAAAATTACATAACTTCTAAAAAAACCTGAATACACGTCTTGTTGGTGATGATGGATTACCTATCCCAAGAACGTTTACAGTATCAACAAGTTGATTTTAATAGCAGAATGAACTGAAACCAATGGAGGTCTGGAAGGTAGGAAAAACATTTTTAATTCACCGTTCCAGTAGTATGCTTTGGGAAATAATTGTCAGTAACGTTATGTGTATGAAAATGGAATATATTAGGCTCAAACATGCAAAATGGGTGGTATGGTCCTTTAATATTTGGATTTGGATGAGATTGAGATTGGATCTGTGTCAAGGCACAGGAAGTGTTTACCGTCTGTTCTGTTGCATTGACCTGTGACCCAATCAAAACGATTCCTCAGGTGAAGAATTAGTAGTAATAACTGAAGATGCATAATGCTAGAAAAAGCCACAGCAACATTTTTTTTATATCAGTATTGGGAAAAAAAAAAAAAAAATCATGCTAACTACATAGCGCCACGTAAAAGAAGTGCTGTGATGACTAATGCTCATTCATAAAGCTTCTCTTACGTTAATCATACAACAAATTACTGTCAGCAACATCAGGCTATTACACTGACAAGCTGCTGTGTCTGTCATTTCTACATCATCTACCTGCTGGTGTGTGTCTTAGTGTGTTTGAAGCCTCAGCAGAGAGTAGAGGATCCACTACGAGTTTAACAACAGCAGTCTGTGGATTTGATTTCCTCTTTTCCTCACATTCAGGTAGCGTTGGTGTCAGGTGAGTCACAGGTAAAAGCCAATGAAGATCAGCATGTTAATGAGCTGCTTCATGTTTGAGTCACCATCTGGTTTTAAAGCAACATTTACATGATAAACCAGCAAGGAAATGTAAATTCTATTTCAGAGCTCCACACTAAAAGATTTACACTGAAATTATAGGCAAATGCACGTTAACTTCCGTAGTGTGTGTGTGTGTGTGTGCGTGAGGGAGATAGACCCTCACAGTGCAGCAGATGAGGCTTTATGAATAAGCTTAGCATCACCAGAACGTCTCAGATTAGATCAAAACTCAATATTTTAAAACTGTCTGATCAGCTGAGTGAGTTTATCAAAGTTATTGATCACTAACACGTGAGGCAGATATGATTTAAAACATCGTCAGATTTCATTCTAATCAAATTTACTACTACCAAAATTTTTGTATGACGGTTTGTTTTATGAACCACTTCCTGTCATGTAAATCAGGAAATACTGTAGCAACGCCCACTTTCAAGGAAAATGCTAACAGGCGTTTATGACCGTGACCATGGCTCCGTGACGATATTTGACGGTAACCGTTCATGAATCTGGCCCTCTGCTCTTTGTGAGACATTGCTGTAGTAGACACATTTATTTCAGGTTGCTGCTGCTTACACACCTTCACGCTGAATGATTAATGAACACTTGTTTGTTATTTTGAGTTTTGGATCATCAGAAAATCAAGATAATTCCAAAGGGTGCAACTGTACTTGTTTGATCCAGGAAAGCTTTATGCGCATCAGGAAGTTTTATCAGAAGTCGTATCAGCAGCTTCACGCCATGCGTGGATTTCTCTCAGACCAAATAATCTGAATCGTGTTGTCTCCCGTCTAAAACCTTTCTCACAGCAAACATTTTGACTTGACTTTTAACAGCTGGAACAAATAACATCAATAATGGCCATGTTCCAATTAGTTAAGTCACTCCTGTAGCCCAGATATACATGCATGGCACAAACCATTAAGCATATTGGTTACATCTGCACTTTTCCTGCTACGAGGAGTCAAGATGTCTGCAGCGTAAACGTCTTCTCAGTCCTTCATTCACAAAGGCCTTTAAAGTTTGGCTCCGTGTGCGACGGTAAGGACGTCTGCTGGCTGAGCAGTTTGTCCATGATGGCGATCTCTGCGTCTCTCTTCTCCACCTGCTCGGCGGAGCTCCAGGACATGTCGTGGTGAAGTTTGTATGCACCAACAAACTGATGAGGACAGCTTGGACCCCATTCCTTTAGAGGAGAAACGTCAGACATGGCATGCTGTGAGACCTGCAGCATTCAGTCAGGACAGAACATTTATCTTTTCAATCATCTTAAAAATCAAGGTTTTAAGTATTTTTTTTCCCTGTTTTCTCCATTTTTCTTAACTAACTTATAAGATTTAGCAAAAGGCTCATTTAACTACAGAATTTTACTTGCATTAGAATTGTCTGTATCGGTTTACAGGGATATGTCACAATTTCTCTACGAAGAATAAAACATCATCAGCTTGGAAAAACAAGTAAATAATAATGAATAATTAAATCATGTAACTATAAAGACAGAAATCTGTCTGTGGCACCAACATCTCTAGAACCCGGCACTGTATGAAGCTGAAATTCAGCAGGTTTATTGATCAGGACCCAAAGATGTGCAGTGTCACGTGTGAAGTTGTTTGGATGAGCGGTTCTCAAACTGAGCTGTGCCAGTAAAAAGTAGCCCATGCAGCAGCACATGCTCTGGTCCAGTGGCACGGTCTCATCCTGACCCTGTACAGCAAAAGTAGCTAACTCACAAGGACGTGCAGGACTAAATTATGGCAGGCTGTGGTGCACACCATAAAGTCCGGCCTGTTCCAAACAGAACTCATCTCAAACATCAAGGAAAAAATTTCATCAAGTAAAAACAAATGAAGCTTTCAAGTAAAAAAAATCCAGCAGTTTTAGTTCAAGCTCTGGAAATATGAGTCTTTTCTGCAGTTCTGTGCTTTATATCACTGTAAAGTGAAACCGTTCAGCTTTCTGAACTGTTGGTCAGATGAAACAAGCAAAGTGACTGCATCATCTTGTCACTATTTTTTTTAAAAATATATTTTGTTGACTAAATGATAAAGCAATAATTATTAAAATATTAAATTTTTAAAACTGTAAAACATTATTAATTTGCTGCATCCCTGCATATTTTCATTTTACAAATCAGCCAAGTATCAGTTTACCCAGAAAACTCTCATGTAAAGCTGCTTAAAAAATAACCAGGATATGTACAGATTTTTGTTTTTATTTGTTCATATTTTCAGCTCATAAATGCAGAGTAGTTCTGGATTAAAAAAAAACAAAAAACAAAAAAAAACAGCATGAAGCCTTTAATGTGTGAATCAAATACTCTGACAGTGTATGAATTTTCCCGTACTTCCGTAAGAGTTTATCAAACTTGCCAAAAAAGGACGACACCTCCCAAATTTCTGTGATAATCAAAAACTCCCTGTCCAGTGGAAACCTTCGTGCACTTTCAACACACGTGGAACAAAAAGTGAGTGGAAGCTGGAAGGCAAACTGGTTTTCACTGCCCGTTATATCACGTCCCCTTAGGGTTCCTCCTAGACTTTGAACACCAAGTGCCTTTCAGTCCAAACATCACGTGTCATCCTCGTAGGTGTTAGGTTAGCCTGGTGTTATGTCATTATGGGAATCTGCCTCAGAAAATATTAAGTAACTGCTGTGCAACATCTACACAAGCACCAGTGTTTCCCATACACAGACAAAACTTGGGCGGCTCGCCCAGGTAAATGAAGACCCGCGCAGGTTTTGCGCAACAACCTGTGGGAAACACTGGACTCTATACAGGCAGTCCCCGACTTACGAACAACCCATTCTTACGAACCAACCGCCATAAAGCCTATTAAATTACAAATTTGAGTTACGTACAGTGATTCCTAATAATGAACGGTAAACTACTTTACAATGCACATCAAAACATTGCGCGTCATCAGCGGTGTGCCGCTGCACCACCGCTGCATAATTATTATTATTACTGTACTATACTGTATTATTATGTTTACTATGTTTTAGGATATCTGGAAGTGTTTCTTGAATGTTTCTTATGCGTGGAAAGGTAAATACTGTATATATATATACATATATATACAGTATATACAGTATATATATATATATATATATATACTGTATACTCTAGATACGCACTTAAGTAAAATATATACGCTAGATACACACCTTACGTATCTAGCGTACTGTATATACCATATGTTCCGACTACAACTCTGACTTATGAACATTCATGGGAACGAAACTCGTTCATAACCTGGGGACTGCCTGTACTATCATTTCAAGTCAATTTTTAAGGACCATACCACCCATTTTGCATGTTTGAGCCTAATATATTCAATTTTCATACATGTTACGTTACTGACAATCATTTCCCAAAGGATAAAATCGTATTTCAGCTTTCCTGATATTTTGCAAAATCTCTTAATCTTTTCAAAATCAAATATTCAAGTGATACACCCACCTTAAAAATTGATGTTTCTCCTGCTAATAGTTACACAGCCTTATGAAGTCATGGTCATTTAAATTTTTCCA
>VXCM01006007.1:32970-43678 GCA_014773175.1 Lucifuga dentata
GTATCAACAAGTTGATTTTAATAGCAGAATGAACTGAAACCAATGGAGGTCTGGAAGGTAGGAAAAACATTTTTAATTCACCATTCCAGTAGTATGCTTTGGGAAATGATTGTCAGTAACGCTACGTGTAGGAAAATTGAATATATTAGGCTCAAACACGCAAAATGGATGGTATGGTGCTTTAACGACAACTAAACGATCTGTGCAGCATAACACTAACCTGAGGGGAGATGATAGAGAAGTATTTCTGTCCGGATTCTCGCTGGTAAAGGTAGTACATGTTCCCGGGTTTCTTCACAATGTTACAAGCAGCGTGGTGAAGGTCAGCATCTCTTCTGGCCTCTTCTAAAACCTAGAAACAGAGAAGAATAAAAATGTATGGGATGGGCTTAAAGCTTGTCGTGTATGTCATACTCAGATGCCAACACTAAACTTCTTAGATGAGATTTTGATCTCAAAACAGGAAAAAAGAGAGTTTGGGATTGTCCAAACGTGCTCAGGTTGGTGTTATCAGGCAGCATTAAAAACTGGCTGTAAATCATTTTAAATAATGACTCTTTCAAAGTGTCCTGGTTGACATCTTACCTTTCTTGCCTGTTCCTGCAGGTATCTGATCTGGTCAGCAATGACTGTCAGCTTGTTGCAAGCATTTGCTTTAATAAATTCATTTCCCTAAAACATAAAAAATACCTTCATTACTGATTACATTAATGTCCATCAAGAAGAATGGCTGTTTAGACATTTATAATGACATGCATAACTGTGAAATTACTGCTCTGAAAAAATATCATAAAATTAGAGCTTTGACCAAGATATCATGAAATCAGCAGTTCAGACAGAAGGAGATTATTAAAGGACCATACCAGTGAACATGCATGTTTGAGCCCAATATAAGCTGTAAACACATTATGTGACTGCTGATATCTCCACATCTCAACTGCTTTATCAGTCAGAACAATTTCCACATCTGAAGACATGTTACACACAACAGTGTGACTGACCAGACTGACACACCTGCTCTCAAGCATGCAGACAGTCTGGACATTATGTCCTAAGAAGGAATTTTATACATCTACAGTTCATGCACAGAAAGGCCACATTTGGAGTTATGTGATGCAGAAATCTTAAAATCCTTAGAGATGGGGTTTTGGTTGTACATTTCATGTTTGGTGTTTTTTGTGTTTTGGATTTGGAGGATCAGTGCTTCATATTATCCTGAGTTCCACAGTCAGATATCTTTTTGTACTGAATTTAAAAAAAACAAAAAACTAATATTCTTATCTGCTCACTGATTAAAGGACCATACCACCCATTTTGCATGTTTGAGTCTAATATATTCAATTTTCATACACATAACATTACTGACAATCATTTCCCAAAGCATACTACTGGAACGGTGAATTAAAAATGTTTTTCCTACCTTCCAGACCTCCATTGGTTTCAGTTCATTCTGCTATTAAAATCAACTTGTTGATACTGTAAACGTTCTTGGGATAGGTAATCCATCATCACCAACAAGACGTGTATTCAGGGTTTTTTTTAGAAGTTACATAATTTTAGCATTTAAGAACAATAAAAAGCATGGAGTGAATGTATGCCTCCACCGGGGAATCTAGTCCCAAAAGAAGACCTGTGTTTATGGAAAAATTTAAAGGACCGTGACTTCATAAGGCTGTGTAACTATTAGCAGGAGAAACATGGATTTTTAAGGTGGGTGTATCACTTGAATATTTGATTTTGAAAGATTAAGAGATTTTGCAAAATATCAGGAAAGCTGAAATACAGTTTTATCCTTTGGGAAATGATTGTCAGTAATGTAATGTGTATGAAAATTGAATATATTAGGATCACATGTGAAAAATGGTGGTATGGTCCTTTAAAGCTCCAAGTTACAGGCTTAAAACAGGTTGTTAAAGGTGTGGATATTAAGTCTTGAAATCATAAATATGTCTATGAGAACTCTCGCCTACATATCTAAGCTTTAAAGAGGCCTCTGTGTAACATATGTTTGTGTGATTAAATGCTGTTCAGCACCATGGACAATGTGCAAACACGCTGCATCCAATATTTTATCAGGATTGTTAGTGAAAAGTCTGTATGTTCACTTTTAAAGTAATTCCTGCTAAGATACAGAAGGTCAACCCCCACTCCCAACTATTTTCCAGCAGCCCTGGTTCAGAATACATCCCCCGGCTTTGGTCACTCAGTCTGAATCCACACCTTCTGCACTTGTGCTGCCAGGCTGACCAAGTCCATGGGATCTCCCACTCTGGTAGTTTGGTAGGAACTGACCAGTTCCAGCCCACCGGGGGCGCTGCTGCTCTCAACCAGAGTCACTGCAACCACAGAAACAAACAGTCAGCAAAAGACCTGCAACCCACATTATTACTGCTGCAGAAAGTTACTAACACTACAACACAACCTTTACTCATACTACGATCATACAAATGTGTACACACACACACACACACACACACAGCTTCTCCCACATGGTTTGTAGTTGTAATGCTCAGCTGCAGTATTGCCTTATTTAAAGGGACTTTTCAAAGTTCTCACAATAATAACATTAGTAACATAATGTAGCTCACAATTACAGTAACTGGATTTTTAAAAATAATCCATAATACAATAACATTAACGCAATAAAAGTGTTATAATAGATTAATAAAAACGTTTGCAGTCTAAGTTTTCCTTTAGCTTGTAAGAATCATATGTAAAGCATGAAAACAATCACATTCACAAACACAGTAACAGTTACTTACGACTTAATTACGTACTGTGTTTTTTCTTTGTTTGTTTGGTTGGTTATTTTATAGGAAAATATAACTGACATTTTGTAGCATTTTCTATGGAAGTGACTGAACTTTAACTGTAAGGTAAATTATAAACTATAACATAAAGAAAGAAAATGGCCTTAAGAACTGCTTTACCTGTCTTATCTAGCATACCTACAGATATATATAGGTATAAAGCATACCTATAATTAGTAGGAACTTTTTAATTTGAAACCTGCTGAGAAAAGCAGACAGTTTGATAAACAGTCAGCAGGTGAGTTACCTGTCGTGCTTTTGTTGGGCTGACCGGGAACACTAACCGTCTTGTCCATTTTCTGCTCTTTCAGCTGATTTTTATTAGAACTTCTCTTCCACTGACTCTACACTCGTACTGCTGACAGCTTTAGTAACATGCTAAGGGATTTTATAACAGCTAGCTAGCATTTAACAGACCAACGATGCCAACGGGGTCCTAAATCTCCGCCCCGTTTTGCCGTGATTGGTAGCTGTTAATAATGCCTGTACACAATACTTTGAAATAAATTCCTTTTACAGTAGAAAAGACATTTGGAATGCGGAAAGATGATATTCCATCCTTACTTATGTCTGATTAAATATTTCTGAAGGTGAATTTTGTACTTTTTGTGTGTTTTATTCTCACTGTGACTTTGACTTGCTGTCGGACTCCACCAGCAGCCTTTTCACAGAACAGCTAAATAAGAGAAGATGCGTCACTCAAACCGCATTAAACTCGCCGTAAAACCAGCGAGTTCTGCTAGAAAGAGTAAAAGATAAAACATAAATATATTGTAATGTTTAATTATTTTGGTTAGTTCTTTTAGAAGAGAGCAGTCCGACGTGATATGTTTTCTAAACGTTAGATTTTCTGTGCTCAAGACTAACGCTTTCTCCCATGATCCCTTGCGCGTGGCGTTACGCTTTCGTAACGTGTGTGTGCGTGTAGCGGAAAGCGCGAGGGTAGAGTAGTAACAGTTTATTTAAAAGGTGATTTATTTGTGTGGCAGCGTTACGATGTTCACTGTATATTTACGCGAACTACAATATCATCAAAATATAACAAACCCATTAAATTAATACAAAACACATTATTGAACTGTAACATAACTGATCATTTTACAATAAAAATCACTAAAATGTAACACCTGTTAAATTCATACAAAACACATCTATTCAACTGTACTGTAATAGATCATATTCAGTATTACTTATATTGTGATCTAACGGTCATATCAGCACCATAACTTAACTTTTCCAAAACAGGAATACAGAAAATACACATTGTACAGACTAATCTAATTAATAAACAGTTTAGGAAATATTTACAGATCTATTCTTTAGTGTAGCTCACCTGTAAAATATATTTAAAAAGTGGTTTATTTGTGTGGCAGCGTTGTTCGCTCTGATATATAACATCTGATTAACGCACGGGCAAATCCCCTAACCTGCATAGCAACCACTAACCTGTAACCTGTACCGTTATCGCCCCCTGTTGGCCACTTCCCGCTACACCATCTAACGTAAACTAACTGAATGATAACATAAAGTGAAAATAGCCTGAATAGGGGTGCCAGACATATATCCCACAGATACACCCAGACTTTTGCTCCATAACTCTGCCACTTTGCAGTCTAAACAGTTTTGGAATATGCAGTTTTAACTGGAATATGATTTGGTCTTTACGTAATAAATAGTGTCACCAACAAAGTTAAAGAAATATAATTCAAGATTATTTAATTTATTCCACAAACAAGATCTTAAAGAAATACGAAAGGGATTTATCTGACTGTTGTGTGTTTTGTGGAATAGATTGAAACAATTTTACATTTATTTTATAAATTTTTAATTGTTAAATGTTTCTGTTGATGTATTGATGTAGAATGTTTATTTGAAACTTTATCTGGATCCATCATTCCTTTACAAAAAAAGAAAAAAGAAAAAAGGATGTATTACTTTTTTATGAGAAAAAAGACCTTGATACAAATATTGTTTTATTTTAAACCTTTTCATTTGATTAGCTAAATTTTACATTTATAAATGTAAATGGTCAACAAAAAAAAGCCTAATAAGTACCAGTTCAAAGCTGAACTGATATTTTATTTGCAAACTCTAAACGGAATGGAAAATAAGACTTTATCTACAAAGCCTTGAGAAATTGTTTAGTTTTTTTTTCTGCAATGTTCTATATTGATACTGTTATTTTGTTATATCACATGTTTCTGAAATAAAGTTTTGAAGGAAAAAAAAAGCATGAGAGTAGCTCACTTAGATGCTGTTATTTATTGGGAGTGTGGGGGATAGCGTTGGGATGGTGAACCACATTTGAGTGTGTAGTGAAATGCTGAGAGCAGAACATAGCCCTACTTTTAATATTATGTGGAAATGTATTCAAGACAAAACTGCTGAGTTAAAAAAAAAGACAAATTCCTAAACAAGTTGGGAATCTGTCAAAACTTAGTTCAAAAACTAAAAAAGGATTTTCTGACATTTTGTCATTGTTAAATAGTCATTACAGAAGAGACCAGAAGTGCAACTTCATCATCTGTGTTAGGATGTCAAACACCAGTAAATCCATTCATCACAATCAGGATATTCCAACAGACGTAATGTTAAAATAAATTTATAGATATTCACATAAAGCTGAAAAAAGCTGAGACTGATTTATTTCTACTCTTAGTGGGATTGGGCCTCTTGCAAAGATCACAAACAATCTAAGAGTAACAGCAAAAGATCTGCAAAAGTTTTTAGAACCTGCAAATTGTCTATTCGTGTGTGTCCACTATAAGAAAAACACTAAACACACATCGCTGCATGAAAAGCCACATAGATATTCATCTACAAGGTTTCTGGGATAATGTTCTCTTGACAGATGAGTCAAATGTTGAACTTCCTGGAAGAAATGCACAATGTGTGGAAGAAAAAGCTGCATACCAACACCAACCTCATTCTAACTGTGAATGGTGAAGACTTCAGATCTTAACCCAATGAGATGATGTTCATACAAGGAATCCCAGAAGCATAGACATGAACTGAAGAGTTTTGTAGGTAAGAATGTCTAAAATTCCTCCTTGCAAAAACCATATTTTATTTTTACTGTTTTTTTTTTTTTCAAATCCCTAATCGTTCAAATGAAATAACCAGGTGAGGCACCCATTCACCCAGATGGTGAATTTTAAGGTGCACCTTAAAATTCGCCAGGAAATATAGTCTCCTGGGACTATATTTCCTGGCGGTGTAATACCTTCCATGCAGCTTCATATTGGATCAGTTAAGTTACTAAGGCAAAAAAAAAAAAAAAAANAAAAAAAAAAAAAAAAACAACAACTAATAAACATCTTGCTGTCTGCTATAGATTATTTATCTCAAGCGTGTTTCAAGTCTCTACAAGTTGGTTTTTGTAGCGTACTGGAATGATCTGAAAGTAATGACAGCGTGGAAGGCAGAACAAAAAACTGTAATAACAGCATATTTTGGGAAATGGTTGTCAGTAACGACGTGTTAGGCTGAGCTCAAACATGCAGGATCGTCGGTATGGTCCTTTAAATACCAGCTTTCTGGACTGCGAGGGATTGGACCACGTGTTCAGTGAAGACATGGAAAGTGTAGTTTTGCTATGAAAATGAAAATCAGACCACATGTCGTGAGTAATTAATCCAAATCCAATTCCAGCATCCTGTGTGCGTGCGTGTGTGTGTNGTGTGTGTGTGTGTGTGTGTGTGTGTGTGTGTGTGTGTGTGTGTGGTGAGGGTTATTGGGACTGTTGAAACCCCACCTCCAGACAAGTTTAGTCAGTCTGAGAAGAGTTTCTCTCCGGCTGCTTCTCCTCCGGTCCTGCAGCGGAGCTCCGGCTTTGGCGTCATGGAGCGCCGTTACGCGCTTGTATTTATGTGCCTTATTATTCCACTATGCTTAACGGATGCGAATCTGAGTAACCGTGTCGTTTTGGAGCCCTTTGATTTCCTCTTCGACGCGGCGGTGGACGCTTATTATAAATCGGACTGGCTCTCGGTCATCCTGAACATGGAGAAGGCGCTGAAGAACAAAGCTGCGGTCCGGAGGGTGAAGGCTGAGTGCCGGCTCAGCTGCGCCAACCGGACCGCTTTTGGCGAGCCTATGAACGGCTTGGGTGTTCCCATACCGGGAGCCGGTGCCGTGGAGGACCTGGGCTTCTTCCAAAGAATCCTGAAACGGGCGGACTGTGTCAATTCCTGCGAAATTGAGAAACTCGGTCCGCCGACTGTGCATCAAGTCAGTGAAGAGTTGGAGCTGGAATTCAAGAAAAGAACCCCTTATAATTACCTACAGGTCGCTTATTTTAAGGTAAAGAACCCAGAAAGAACATCTCTGCTTTCTACTGTAAAATGCACAGAAGTCACAGAGAAATGTTTTATGCATACAGGCCCGAACTATCCAGAAAAACCTATAAATTGAAGAACGCGTAGCTTTTTGTTGCGATCTCATTTAAACTTTTACCGAAATAAAGTTGCAGCTAATATTATAAAACCTCCCAACCCCCCCAAACCAGCCAGCCATGCCACGTCTTAAGGTGGAGTCTGACGTGAAGGCGGAGATTTTAGGATCCAGCATGTTAAAGGCCTTATGCTGCTTTCAAAGTCTCCGGATAAACTTATTATTTCCAATGCCAAAGTGGAGACATGCTTTGTTTGCTCATCGGTGTCTTTAGAGAATATATATATATATAGAATATATCTGTAGACTGATAGATCAAAGTTTTTATGGAATCTCTCTGCTCGGAGTGATAATTTACAGACAGATCCTGAAAGCAGCATTAGTAAGAGCAAAAGTGTATCTCTTTTGTCTTATTGTCATCTTTAAAGAAATAACACATTGCCCCTAAATGTCAATATTCCTATTATTAATCCTGTTAGATTCACCTTAAATCACAAAGCAGTAATAGATTAATAAATGACCTGCAGCACAGAGATCTTCACCAGTCACTAGATTAGAGTTCAGTTCAAGTCTCAAGCCTCCGAGTTAGAGTCTAAGTCAAGTCTCAAGTCTTTGAGTTAGAGTTCAAGTCAAGTCTCAAGTCTCTGAGTTAGAGTCTAAGTAAAGTCTCAAGTCTCCAAGTTAGAGTCTAAGTCAAGTCTCAAGTCTTTGAGTTAGAGTCTAAGTTAAGTCTCAAGTCTTTGAGTTAGAGTCTAAGTCAAGTCTCAAGTCTTTGAGTTAGAGTCTAAATCAAGTCTCAAGTCTTTGAGTTAGAGTCCAAGTCAAGTCTCAAGTCTCTGAGTTAGAGTCTAAGTCAAGTCTCAAGTCTCTGAGTTAGAGTCTAAGTCAAGTCTCAAGTCTCTGAGTTAGAGTCTAAGTCAAGTCTCAAGTCTTTGAGTTAGAGTCTAAGTCAAGTCTCAAGTCTTTGAGTTAGAGTCCAAGTCAAGTCTCAAGTCTCTGAGTTAGAGTCTAAGTCAAGTCTCAAGTCTCTGAGTTAGAGTCTAAGTCAAGTCTCAAGTCTTTGAGTTAGAGTCTAAGTCAAGTCTCAAGTCTTTGAGTTAGAGTCTAAGTCAAGTCTCAAGTCTTTGAGTTAGAGTCTAAGTCAAGTCTCAAGTCTTTGAGTTAGAGTCTAAGTCAAGTCTCAAGTCTTTGAGTTAGAGTCTAAGTCAAGTCTCAAGTCTTTGAGTTAGAGTCTAAGTCAAGTCTCAAGTCTTTGAGTTAGAGTCTAAGTCAAGTCTCAAGTCTTTGAGTTAGAGTCTAAGTCAAGTCTCAAGTCTTTGAGTTAGAGTCTAAGTCAAGTCTCAAGTCTTTGAGTTAGAGTCTAAGTCAAGTCTCAAGTCTTTGAGTTAGAGTCTAAGTCAAGTCTCAAGTCTTTGAGTTAGAGTCTAAGTCAAGTCTCAAGTCTTTGAGTTAGAGTCTAAGTCAAGTCTCAAGTCTTTGAGTTAGAGTCTAAGTCAAGTCTCAAGTCTTTGAGTTAGAGTCTAAGTCAAGTCTCAAGTCTTTGAGTTAGAGTCTAAGTCAAGTCTCAAGTCTTTGAGTTAGAGTCTAAGTCAAGTCTCAAGTCTTTGAGTTAGAGTCCAAGTCAAGTCTCAAGTCTCTGAGTTAGAGTCTAAGTCAAGTCTCAAGTCTCTGAGTTAGAGTCTAAGTCAAGTCTCAAGTCTTTGAGTTAGAGTCTAAGTCAAGTCTCAAGTCTTTGAGTTAGAGTCTAAGTCAAGTCTCAAGTCTTTGAGTTAGAGTCTAAGTCAAGTCTCAAGTCTTTGAGTTAGAGTCTAAGTCAAGTCTCAAGTCTTTGAGTTAGAGTCTAAGTCAAGTCTCAAGTCTCTGAGTTAGAGTCCAAGTCAAGTCTCAAGTCTGAGTTAGAGTCCAAGTCAAGTCTCAAGTCTGAATTAGAGTCCAAGTCAAGTCTCAAGTCTCCATGATAGTCCCAGTTTGACATGGCTGCTTTTTGAAAAANGTCTCTGAGTTAGAGTCCAAGTCAAGTCTCAAGTCTGAGTTAGAGTCCAAGTCAAGTCTCAAGTCTCCATGATAGTCCCAGTTTGACATGGCTGCTTTTTGAAAAAATGAATGGCCTGTATTTTTTTTTAGTAACTGATAGGACTAAATAAGAGCCACCATTAGATCTTAGACTTACTTACATTTTAAATGACAAAATAATTTAATTTCAATCAAAAATGTATTTTTCACTTGAACAGTTCAAAAACTGCCTCAAAATTCCTCAACATTTTCAACGTTACAGTATCAGTCAGAAGTAAGCACATCCCTGTAGAAAATCAGAGTTTTTACTTCCTGTAGGTAATGTCAGGTTGGAGCCATTTGGATCTGTTGAGACTTTATTGTAGCACATTTAACAATAACTGAAATTGGGAAAATAGTTCAAACAGAATTTATATTAACTAATATTCTACATAACATAGTTTCACAGTAAGTACACCCCTACTCAAAACAAAGCAGCGCATGTGTCAGTAAATGAAACACCTTTACTACACACACTTCCTGTTTTAACATCACCTGTCACCTTTTCATGCTATACTCACCTGAATATTGTGAAATAACTTTTGTGCACATTTTGAAAGTCTGAAGTCACATAGTAAAAATGGCTCCACGTGGGAGAGAACTGTCAGAAGATTTGAAAAAAAAGCATTGAATTGCATAAAAGCAAAGTTGATAACCAAACCGTTGCTAAAACTTCGCTAATAAGCAGAAATCTTGTGGTGAAGGTGATCCAAAGGTTTAAAAGCACGGGTCAGAGGTCACCAAACAGTGAGCAGGCACAGCTCAGAGACGTCACAGAGAGCTGTTAGCATGTTGCTAAGTTAGCACTAAAGTACAGACGCATGATGCCTCCCAGCTAGCTGAAGCTGCATCAGAGTTTCACAGCTACAATCAGGAGAACATGGACAGGTCAGAGCTCCATGAACACACACCTCGTCCAAAGCCGTTACTCACGCAGCGACACGAGGACGCCAGACAGAAGTTTGCTGCTACACAAGGACAAAGCCTGAACCTTCTGATGAGACCAAAATTCAGCTGTTTGGCTCTGAAGGGCAGAGAGTTTGGTGGCGTCCAGGAGAAGAGTGCAAAGAAGAGTGCTTGGTGGAGCGTGGAGGCGGAGCCTCATGGTATGGGGTTGCATGAGCTTGTCAGGGGTGGAGAGCTGCAGTTCATCGATGAAATCATGAATGCTGACAGTTATTGTCAAATACTGGAAGAGAAGATGCTCCTTCTTTGAGAAGGCTGGGAAGGTTCAAGATTTCAGCACGACAACCCTAAACACCTCGCCAAGAAGACTTCTGACTTTTTAACGAGAAAGAAGGTGAAGCTACGTGACTGGTCCAGTACATCTCCAGACCTGAATCCAATAGAACACCTCTGGAATGAGCTCGGACAGAAAGTGGAGCAGTGGCAGCATCCAACCTTCAAACCTGACAGAAACCATAGCAGCAGAGTGGCTAACGTCTCTCAGAGCT
>VXCM01006008.1:0-30092 GCA_014773175.1 Lucifuga dentata
CATACACGGATTGGTTGTTGGAGTCTGCGCTTGGATGTCTCCTACATGGATCGGCTGGTACAGATCATCCTGGGATTTAAAGAGCCCAGCTGACAGCTACTGTGGGGTTGGGGTTTTCCTGCCTTGTCAAATGCTGCTGTGTTTTTGTGTCATTTTGTAATTCTGTCCATTTTGCATCGTAGTGCTGGCTATTCTGTGCATTCTGTTAATTCAGGTTGTAGTGCTAGCTATTCTGCCATTTTCCCATTCGGATTCTAGTGCTGGCTATTCTGTGTTTCTGTCCATTCGGACCTTAGTGCTGGCTATTGTGTTCTTCTGTTAACCCAGATCATAGTGCTAGGTTTTCTGCTCCGTTTTCTCGCTGTCATTCTGATTGTTTGTATATATTTGTAAATAGCACTTCACAGCAGCAGTTTGGGTGAGAAGCTTATTTTATTTTGTACCCTTCATTTTCTCCTGTTGTGGTGATTAAGAGCTCAGGTCAGTGCTATGTATTTTATTTTCATTATTATTTTGGTTTAAGGAAGTTTTAGGGCTGTTACTTGATTTTGTTGGTTATTTTGGCACCCTGAAGAACAATAAAGACTGCTATCTGCTTGCACTAAATAACTTTGGCCTTCCTTGGGAGCAGGCTTAGCTGGGGAAACCTTGACCATATATTGCACCCAGTTCCCCTAAGCCAGGTCATAACATAAATGGGGGCTCGTCCAACTTTTTTGTTTTCCGTGTAATCTAAATGGGGGCTCCTCCATTTTTTTTCTTTCTTCATTGTCGTTTTTGGTGTTCAGTTTGTTAATTCAGGTTGTAGTGCTAGCTGTTCCCATTTTCCCATTCAAATCTGGCTATTCTAGTGCTGGCTATTCTGTGTTTCTGTCCATTCAGACTTTAGTGCTGGCTATTGTGTTCTTCTGTTAACATGGATTGTACTGCTAGGTTTTCTGCTGTTTTCTCGTTCTGTGTTTGTGTGTCATTCTGATTGTATGTATTTGTAAATAGTATTGGGTGGATGACTGATTAGAACAGGCAATCGTGTAAGAACTCACCGTACGTTTTTATTGTTAGCATGTAGCAGCAGCAACCACATTTCTTCTTCTGTTTTCTACAGGTATTTGCATCTTTGCCTGAATGTATAGTTTCATAGTGACACCTTGTGGTGATCTAACAGAACTACTCAAACATTAGACATAACATTTCCCTTCTATGTAAACAAAAAATACGTTCTCATATCGTATGTAAAAAAGGCTTGTAACAAATTTAAATAATCTTATACCACAGTTGTAATTTTGTATAGGTGGTTTTCATCATGAACTAAAGCTTACAAGGATAAATTATACAAATATTCTTCATAACAGTATACTCCAGTCAGTTGTAAATGTGAATATTTAGAACTCATCATTATACTGGAAACTAGTAAATAGTTTAAATTATAAACTGTAGTGAAACGTGAACAAAAGTATTTTCCTTGTAACAGTTAAATCAATTTAGACTGTAGGCAACACAATTCAATATAACAAATGTAAAACACATTCAACAGTCCAGATTCACTCTAACACTCATTTGATTTTCAGTCAGTCGCATAGTCCTCGAGCCAAGCAGGCGTCTTTTTGACCTGTATCCCAGTTGGAGGGGATGACGGAATAGTTGAAGTGCAGTTCATGGATGATGAGAAAATAGGTGAAGTGTCAAGTGTCATGGATGCAAGTGATGCATCACTTGCATCCATGCAGCAAGGGGTTAAATGACAAGCATTTCATCTTTTTCCATCTTCCAGTAGGTATATGCTTTTGACTACAGCCTTTTTGATTCACTGTGGTTTGCCAAATTTTGGGTGAGCTTTTGGGACATGGAGAGGTGTTTTAACCTTGACCCTGTCCCCTTCTCGGAAGACAGGAGTGTGAGCACCACATTTGACTTTCATCTTTTGTTGTGCTTGTGTGACACGATGTTGAACCAGAATATCCAGAACATTATTATTATGGGATGGTGACAAAACAGATAGCTTTGTACGCATTTTCTGGTCATGTAGCAGTTGGAAGGGGGAAACGCCTGTAGTTGCATGTAGTGTAACACGATAGTCCATTAGAAAGGCTGAGACAGCAGACTTCAATGATACAGACTGTATTATTGTCATCTGCACAGTTTGTTTCAAAACTCTGATGAAACGCTCAGCGCCATTTGCAGCCGGATGGTACACTGAGGTCCTGTAACGAGTAATGTCACGTTCAACCAGAAAGGTTGCAAAGTTACTGGATGCAAACTGAGGGCCATTATCTGTTACTATGGCCTTTGGGTTGCCATGTCTGCTGAAAACTGAGGCAAATAAAAGCAGTAACATTTGCTGTAGTTGCATTGGCTGAAAATCCAACTTCTGGCCACTTGCTGTAGTAGTCGATCAAAGTTATTGCATAATGACAATCACACGTAGCAGTCTCAAATGGGCCAACTATATCGATAGCAAGCTTTTGCCATGGGGGGATCAGGGAATTCCACAGGCTGCAGGGGAGCAGGATGAGTAGTTGCTGATTTGTCGTTGGACTGGCAGGAGTGACAGGACTGAATCATGGAATGGATCAGAACATCCATTTTTGTTCACCACTCTTTAAGACATTGTTTTGTGCGTACCACACCTTGAGTTTCATGGGCCAAAGCAACTAGTGTAACACGAAGTGATGTAGGGACAACAAGACGTGTGCCTCAGAGCACAAGTGAGTCTTTCACTGTTAGTTCATGATACAGGTGAAAAAAAGGGCAATCTGTGGACTCACCATTTTAGCTCTATGTGGCCAAACTTGAATAATCTGATCACAAAGAGCAGACAGCTCAGTACAGGAGGAAGAAGCAGACTCAAAATCTGTGATGGACAGAGCACAAAGGGAGCATCAATGGTTGCAACCCACATCAGGTTCTGCATCTGGAATGAGACTGTTAGCCACAGATAGGGGAAGACGAGAAAGACAGTCAGCAGTAACGTTGTCTTATCCTGCACGATAGATCACATCATAGTTAAAGTTCAGTAGCCTGGCAGACCAGCATGCTAGTCACATTCCAGCATGATCAAGTCATCTAGTTGTAAGCAGTGTTGTAAGGGCCTGATGATCTGTGTGAAAGATGAATGGTGAATGTGTGTGTGTAGGGTGAATTTACGACCCCACAGTAATGTGCACCATTTTCCCACAGCCCATACATATCCTAGGGCTTCTTTTTCCACTGTGGAGTACTTGTGTTCTACAGCTGTAAGAGTTCTAGAAGCAAAGGCCATTGTGTGTTCTGTGCCATTTGGGTGAAGCTGGGTGAGCACGGCTCCTAAGTCACAATCTGAAGCATCTGTAGATACCACTGTAGGCAAAGATGGGTCAAAAGGAGCAAGGGCACTGCTGTTGACTAAGAGGGGCTTTACGTTCTCAGAGCTCTTGTGTGCCTCATTTGACCATTGAAAAACAGCATCCTTTCAAAGGCATGCATGCATTGGCTCAGACTCTGTTGCATAATTGGAAGAACATCATAATTGGATGAACTTGGAATACCATGAGAGCAGGCCAAAAAAAGAACGAAGTGATGCAGCATTGGCAGGTGGAGGTGCATTTACAATAGCATCAGTAAGGAGTAATGCCTTCAGCTGACACCACATGACCTAGAAAGCATAAGCTGGGCACGTTGAAGCAGCACCTTTTCATTATTTAGGAGCAGACCAGCATCTTTTAGGTGGTGTAGAACATCATGTAGATGAGCATTGTGTTTGGCTTGTGTGGCTCCATAGACAATGATATTCTCTAAGTAATTCTGCACACCAGATAAACCCTTAAGTGTGGTTGCCATCATCTTTTGAAATGCAGATGGTGCAGATGCCAGTCCATAGGGAATATGGCAAGAACGGAAAAGACCCTCATGGGTGATAAAGGCAGTGAGGCCTCGACTGCCCTCGTGCAAAGGCACCTGGTGATAAGCAATTGCCAGACTGATTGTTGAAAACACTGTTGCACTTTGCAGAGATGATAGGAGCTCATCCATGTGAGGGAGTGGATAGCAGTCTGTAATGAGAGCTTGGCTTGTCTCTCAAAGATCTGCACACATGCGCATGCATCCTGACTTCCTGTGTGTAACCACTATTGGAGAAACCCAGGGAGAAAGTGAGACAGGGACAAAGCGAGAATAGAAAGAAACAGAAATGATTTAAGAGGTGCTGGATTATTTACACAATATTATCATATGTGTATTATAACATGATATGAATATTTAATTCTTTAATATCACGGTTATCATCAATACTGATTGTTCCTTTGGGTTTAGTGACCAGTTCATATCCTGCCTGTCTGGAGCAGCCCAGTCATCAGTCCTGCAGCTGACCCCCATCCCTGCAACCTGTCAGCCTGCCTCTATCCCTGCAGCCAGAGAGCAGGACACCATCCCTACAGTCCACAAGCAGGCCATATTCCCTGAAATCCATCATTCTGCCTTAGTCCCTGCAACCTATCAGCAGACCTCCACTGCCAGAATCTGTCTCTGCAGCCCATGAGCTGGCCTGTCTACCTGCAAACTCACTGCTGCCAGCCTCCATTCCTGCAGCCCCACAGCCGCTGGCCTCAGTCACTGCAGCCCGGCCACTGCGAGTNGCCAGCCTCCATTCCTGCAGCCCCACAGCCGCTGGCCTCAGTCACTGCAGCCCGGCCACTGCGAGTATCCACCTGAGTAGCCTAGCTGCCAGCCTTGGCTCCCTCACTCTCACCACTGCCGACTTCCACCCAACAACCATGCCACCACCAGCTTTTACTCCACTAATCATGCCACCATTGCTGCTGTTTCAGGAGTTTCCCTCACTGCAGTCATGCTGCCACCGGCTGCTGTTTAAGAAGCATCACTCACTGCCAGCCTTTGAGACGTGCCTGGTCCACTGCTAACGGGCCATCTACCTGTACCCTCTGCCCTTACTGCTCTACGGTGCCCACACCTGCCCAGTTTTCTATGGCCATTTACCTGAACTGTCTGACCTAGCAGCCTGGACAACCTCTGAAGGCCCTCACCCAGACTCTACAACAAAGCCTGACACAGACAACAGTCAGAGCCTTCCTCTCCTTCATGCACAGTTGCAAAATGCTACCACTGGAACTCTCCTTCTCTGGGAAAAATGGCTTTGCTGGCCCTTCCTTTCTTGTCTGACAGTTTGCCAAAACTTGTCTGAGGCCAGTCATCCAGAGTGATACTGTGATAAGTACTACAAGACTGCCTCAGATTCAATGTCTCAAATTTCTGCCTGGCTGCAGGATATATTTCTCTGAAGCTGGGAATTGAGGACCCTGTTAACAGGCTCTCTCAACTAAGTGTTCCCGACACCCACCTAGCATATCTCACCATGGACAACTCTCGAAAGGCATTCCATTACCTGTCCAAAAGTTTGGTTGCAGAACCATCACTGTGTATAGAAATGATCCCAACTATATCTATTTGAGCTTGGTCAACCTCCCACATCAGGACTGGCCAAAACAGGTTACATTCTTTAACAATAATCAATTTTTGTATCCAGAGATCAGTCTGCCAGGATTTGTCACCCAAATAGCAACACACCACACTACACCTTCTTTACAAGTAGTGGACCCTTACAGAGTGACAGCACAATGTTAATCCTCCAAGCCAAGCGCCACAGTCATACGCCACCAGGCGTAACCATGACATCCCAGGCTTGGCTCCAGTGTTGGGCACAGTTTTCTTATCCTTTTGTTTTCACATTTTAGGCTAATTCACATCATCACTTTGCTTTGAGTGACTATTCCAGGGACTACTGAAATATCCTTCTCCTGAGCATCTCCAAATCCTCACACCTCATTAATTGAAACATTAAATCTATGCCCATCTAAGACTAATACAAGCACCCACTAATTCTGGAAAACTTGGTGTTCTCTAGCAATCTCCCACCGTGTAAGGTGTCCTGGGGTCAAACTGGCAGTACAGCTATTTACTGCAAGGTCATCCATGGAACAAACTTATACCCCTTGACCACTCAGGAATCAGCTTGTCCCTATTTAAGCTTTCATATCTTTGAAGATGGTGATTCTCAAAATTTTGATCCAGAAATTTTGGTCCAGATATTTTGGTCCAGAAATGTTTTTTTCTCATCCAAGATGGCACCACCTGCCATGGCTGCCTGTGTTTGTTCTTGTAATCTACTATGCAGTTTTTGTTTTTTCATTTTACAGTATTCTTTTTCTTTATATTTATTGCTAACCTTGCACAGCTACTTCATGGCTACACAACATATGACCTTCAGGTTTTAATTAACACTGGGATACAATCATCTTGACATTTTAAAGACAGTCTTCATCCTGGAGCTGGCTGGCCTGAGGAGATCATAGCATGCAAGATAAACAAAGACCTGATTCTCCTATGCAGGTGACAAAGAAAGCACTGGGGAAAAAGAGCTGGTGTGAGGAACAGGACAAGAGCTAAGGCACACTGTCCACCAATGCCCAGCATACTCCTGTCCAATCCATTGATAACAAACTGGACGACCTTAGGGCCATGATACAGTTCCAGTGGGACATCAGCGATTGCAATGTCTTCAGCCTCACAGAAACATGGCTCACACCTGCCATTCCAGACCAAGCTGTACAGCTGCCTGGATTCTCTATCTCTCTCTTCACCACATGGACAGTGCAGCGCAGGGAGTGTCCATTGTCTCATGGATCTGTGCTCACCAGATCTGGAGTACCTCGCAATCAAGCCGTCCATTTTACTTACCCAGAGAATTCACCTCCATCATCACTGTGACTGTCTATATTCACCCAGGCCAATGTGGACACTGCATTATCAACACTCCATAAGGACATAAACTCTTTCCAAACAGAAAACCCAGATACAGCACTAGTGGGAACCTGAGACTTTAATGAGGCGGACTTCAAAAAAGTAATGCCAGACATTTATCAGCATGTAACCTGCAGCACATGGAGAGAAAGGACACTGGATCACTGTTATACATAGCACAGAGACTGTTATAAAGTGATAAAAACACTCCCACTAGGTAAGTCAGACTATACTGCTATCTTGCTTCTTCCAAAATACAAAACAAGGCTATGTAGAAAGCAACTGGTGAAGTGGGAGATGTGACGCTGGTCTGACGAAGTGCAGACTACACTACAAGATGCACTGGATGGTGCAGACTTGGATATGTTTCAGCACAGCTCTGATGACATTAGAGAGTTCATAGCAGCAACCTTTGGCTATATAGAATTTCTGATCATTTTCTGAAACAATACCAACCAGCTCTATCAGAGTGTTCCCCAATCAGAAGCCATGGGTGGATCAATCTGTGTGCAAGGCTGTGAATGCAACATGGGGCTGATGAGTTGCAATATGGAGGATTACAAGGTTGCTTCCTACAATCTCAGGAAAATGGTAAGGAAAACTAAAAGACGGTATAGACAAATATGGGTCCCAGTTTGAGCAATCAGACACCAGGCGCCTGTGGCAAAGCATGCAACTGTTAGACTATAAACCTAAGCCACCACCATAGTCAATGCTAGTGACTCCCTGGCTAATGAACTAAACTCCTTTTACTCACAGTTTGATGTTACTGATACCATTAACATTAATCATCAGGTCTGTGAGTATGGAAGAAGTTTAGCTAGGGAAGAAGAAACACTTATAATATTAGAGCATGATGTGAAGAGATTCTTCAGAAACATTAACATTAAATGTTAACACCCAGAAGGCATGTGGCCCAGACAACATACCTGGACTTGTGCTAAAAAGACTGTACTGACCAACTGGCTCCAGTTTTCACCATCATATTTAACCTCTCACTCAAACAATGCACCATACCCACCTGCTTTAAGTCCTCAGTCATCATCCCTGTCCCCAAGATCTCACCCTGCCTCCTTAAATGACTGCCGCCATGTAGCATTCACCTCCATAGCAATGACGTGCTTCAAAAAACTGGTCAGAACCTTCATCTGTTCTTCCCCCCCCCAACTCCCTGGACCCACTTCAATTTGCATACCGAGCTAACAGATCACAGATGATGCCATTACCCATGTTCTTCACACCATCCTGACTCACCTGGACTGGAGCAATTGGAACTATGTATGAATTCTGTTTGTGGCCCTCCCCCCAGGCTGTCATCATGGACAATGCATCCCCCTCTGCCCCCTCATCACCACAGACCAGGTCAGAGGAGAGCTGAGGAGACTCCATCCCAACAAGGCAGCTGGCCCAGAGAGGGTGTATCCAAGGATGCTTAAGGCCTGTGCAGTTGAACTGGGGGAGCCCCTCCAGCATGTCTTCAACCTGAGACTGTGACTGGGGAGGGTCCTGATACTGTGGAAGACATCGTGTCTCATCCCAGTTCTGAAGAAGACACACTCCAGTGAGCTGTCACATATAATGAAGACCTTGGAACAGCTACTGCTTCATCTTCTCAGACTCCAGGTCCATCATGTGCTCGACCCACTGCAGTTTGCTTACCAGGAAAAGGTGGGGTGGAAGATGCCATCATCTATCTACTACACAGAGCTCTATCTCATCTGGACCAGGGAAGTCGTGCTGAGGATCATGTTTTTTTAATTGTATTTTTCCAGTGTCTTTAACACCATCTAGCCCCTCCTACTGGGAGACAAGCTGACAGAGATGAGGGTGGGCTCACATCTAGTGATCTGGATCACAGACTACTTCACAGGGAGACCACAGTATGTCAGGCTGAGGGACTGCTTCTCTGAGACTGTGATCAGCAGCACTGGCAAACCACAGGGGACTGTGCTGTCCCCTGTTCTGTTCACCCTCTACACTTCTGATTTCAGGTACAACTCTGAGCCATGCCACATGCAGAAGTATTCAGATGCCACTGCAATTGTGGGGTGTATTGGGGTGGAAAAGAGGGTGAGTACATGGTGCAGTTTGAATCATCTGCAGCTTAACACTCACAAGACCAAAGAGATGGTGGTGGACAACCAGAGGACCAGGCCCCATCTGCAACTGCTTTCCATTTGAGGGGGTCGATGTGGAGGTGGTCAGGACTTACAAGTACCTGGGGCTGCAGCTGGACGATAGACTGAACTGTTTCGGCAAACACTGACACTCTTCACAGGAAGGGGCTCAGTCGGCTGTACTTCCTGAGGAGGCTGAGGTCCTTCAACATCTGTAGGAAACTGCTGCTGATGTTTTATCAGTCAGTGGNCTGAGGAGGCTGAGGTCCTTCAACATCTGTAGGAAACTGCTGCTGATGTTTTATCAGTCAGTGGTCGCCAGCGCCATCTTCTATGCCATGGCGTGTTGGGGAGGAGGCATTAAGAAGAGGGATGCTATTTGGCTGGACAGGCTGGTGAGGAGAGCTGGCTCTGTGGTAGGCATGGAGTTGTATTTCCTTACATCAGTGGCAGAGAGAAGGACCCTAGATAAACTGGTGTCCAACATGGACAATGCCCAACACCCTCTGCACGCCATTCACTAGGTAGAGGAGTATGTTCAGTGGTAGACTACTGTCTCAGTCCTGCTCAACAGACAGACTGAAGAACTCTTTTGTCCCCCAGCTATACGACTTTTCAACTCTTCCCAGCTGTGGTGGGGTAAGAGGACTCACCAAGAAAAGTAACTGACTGAATACTCACCTACACATTGTTAATATGCAAGACTGGTCTTTAAGTCTACCAGCTATGTTAGCCTTATGCACAATCAGCATTTGCACTTGTGTATACATATACTGTATCTTTTATCTTTAATTATACAGTAATCATTATGTTGCAATGTTTTTGCACTGTTTTTACTGTCTATACTGTCTACTGAGTTTCTTTACTTTTTAATTACTTTGTAATCAGCACATAAGCTCCTGGATGCCAGATTTCCCTCTGGATCAATAAAGTATCTATCTATCTATCTATCTATCTATCTATCTATCTATCTATCTATCTATCTGTTAAGGACTTTATCTTTGTTTATTATTTGTAAACTCGGTTAAATCAGATTAGTTATTTGACAATTAGTAGCCTGAATTGTAATTTTTGCTAAAACCGGATGTGGAAAACCAAAAACCGGAAGTAGACAGAGAGAAACCAGATGGATGGAAAGGCTAAAAACTAGTTCAGTAAATGGCTAAAAAGTTTTGCTAAAGCATCTGTTATACGCAACATTTGTAAGTATATCTTATTTCTGTATGTTTTAAGAACATCTTCAGAATGTTCTTAGCAATAAATATTTAAGTTGATCATTTTTTGTAGCATGCTAACGCTAACACTAGCATTGGCTAGCTGTTGCTAATGACAGTTAATCTCTAATGGTCTGTATCTTATTTCAAACTGTATTGAATAGGTCAAATGTTGTTTGATGGAGAGCGTTTTATGAATTTTAATCAATTGTTTTATGTTTGTGTTTTATATAGTTTTTCAAAACTATATAAAACATATATAAAACATATTTTTATATAGTTGTAAAACAACACTCAGTTTCACTGGAATCACTGAGTTGGGTGTTTAACTTGCTGAATAGCTGGATCACATGCATGTATCCAATGAGAACAGTACAGTGAAAAGAACGGCACCACAGCAAGCTGTTACACAAAACACTTTATTGTGAAGCAAGACATCACAGCCGTTTGAACTCAGCCATCAAGATAACTAGCTGCCGGCTAAACAGTCATCATGGCCATGAGACATCCATATGATGCATCTCAGCACGGTGACACCAAATTCCTTAGCGGCCACTCATACAGGTCATCAGCCAGCACCATCTCCAGTATGGCCGCTATCAGAGCTCAAGAGAAAGCAGAAGCAGCTCAAACCAGGGCTGCCTTTGCTAAAAAAAAAAAATAAAATAAAAATTGAAATAAAAGTCAAAACCACTCATCTTCAAGCAACACTGGAAGCCTTGCAGCAAGAAAAGGAAATGAATGCTGCATTAGCAGAAGCAGATGTAATGGAAGCAGGTTTACAGGAAGAACTCAATCCACTACAACAAATCCCAACTCCTGTCCCACTTCACAGTCAGCTTCAACATACTCTAGACTATGTGAAAGACCAAGCCAGTATCAAGTCTGATCAGAACTCTGTGAGCATTGACAGCCCCAACATATCATTTCCACTGCAGTTCACTATTCAGCAGATTCATGCTTGTTCAATCATGCTTGATTCATGCTTGTTCAGTTTTTTGGGCTCAATCCATCTATAAAGGACAGAGTATTAGTGTACCAAGAGGAAATAACAGACTACCTTATCCTGCTCCCCCACCCAACGGCCCTAACAACATTTCCAACAGCTCTCTACATGCCCCTACAACTACAGACTTTGTTAAATATATCACACGTAGCCAGCTGGTTTCCCAAGGGCTAATCACATTTAATGACAAGCCAGAGAATTATTGGGCATGGAGAGTTTCCTTTCAAAATGCAATTGCTGGCTTAGACCTCTCAGCAGCAGAAAAACTCGATCTTCTTATCAAGTGGTTAGGAAGAGAATCTTCTGAGCAGGCACAACATATAAAGACAGCCAACATTAGACACCCGTCTGCTGGGTTGATGATGCTATGGAGAGACTAGAGGAAACCTATGGCTCACCAGAAGCCATAGAGCATGCACTTTTTATGAAGCTAGAGACTTTCCCAAATTTCACCAACAAAGAGCCACACAGGTTGCGTGAACTAGGAGCTCTGGAGAAGCTTCCATATGGCATTCAGGAGAAGTGGACATCAAAATACAAGCTCGAACACAATAAGACTTTCCCCTGTTCAGTGTCTTCGCCAACTTTATTCGCATGGAAAGCAGAGTTTGCACCAACCCCAGTTTTAATCATTCTTTCACGACAGCTGTAAAAAAGGAGAAACCAGACAGAAGCAGCAAGATACCCATCTTTGTCCGCAAAACACAAGTATCCTCTCTGGAGACATAAAAGAAATTGGCAGACATATCCAAACAGTGTCCTATCTACAATAAGCCCCACCCACTGAAGAAAGGCAGAGCCTTCAGAGAGAAAACCCTTGAGCAATGCAGTTTCTCAAAGAAAATTCAATATGCTTCCACTGCTGTTCCTCCACAAGCCACCTAGCAAAAGAATGTGAAGTGGATGTGAAATGCAAAGAGTTTGACAGTAGTCGTCACCAGGCAGCACTCCACCCAGACCAGCCCCTTGGAAGACCAAGCCATCTCCTGTTTCAGAGCATGGCGTGGAGGGGGATGAAACATTATACCAAGAGGTCACCTCCAAGTGCATTGAGGTGGAGATGGAGTTAGTGCCAGAGCCAGCTCAAAGATATGTCTTGTCAGTGTGTTCCCCAAAGGGCGTCGTGAAGAATCAGAAAGAATGTATGCTATCCTGGGTGAACAAAGCAAGCTCCCTTGCAAGAACCAAGTTTTTTGATGTCTTCAGCATCAAAGCAATTGGTCAGCCATACACACTTAAGATGTGTGCCAGACAAGGAGACAGCAGGCAGAAAGGTCTGTGGGTACGTTATTGAATCAATTGATAAAAGACTAAATATTCCTCTGCTTTCACCCCTTGAATGCAATGAAATTCCCAACAATCGATCCCAAGTCCAAATGCAGCCCTCCACCATAACCATCTCAAGAGAATTGCTAATGAGATTCCTGCCTTGGATCCTAAAGCTGACATACTCCTCCTGTTAGGGAGAGAGATATCTTGCAGGTGCACAAGGTAAGGAGACAGATAAATGGCCCAAACAATGCTCCATTCGCCCAGAAATTGGACCTGGGCTGGGTAATCATTGGTGATGTGTGCCTGGGAGGAGCACATAGACCATCTCAAATCGGGGCATTCAAGATCTCTATTCTTGAAATAGGTCGTCTTACTAACCTCGTTCCTTGCACCAGCCATGTTACAGTAAAAGAAAGGTTACACCTGTTAGTGCCGCCCAAAGTCCAGCAAACACCTGCTCCCAGAAAGAGCTTTTCCAAAACATCACATGAAGAGAACCTCAGTCTTTTGTCACACAGATAGTGAGAGCCAACTAGCTCTATTCTTCAATGATCAGAGATTCCTTCAGATCATGGATAAAGAATTTTATGAAAATGATTCCAACATATGGGTTGCTCCCTTACCCTTCCAGTCACCAAGGAGATGCCTGCCCAACAATCATCAGTACGCCTAATAATGTCTTCTCTCACTAAATCAAACTCTAGATAAGTGCCCACAAATGAATATTATCTTGAAATTATGGAAAACAATGCTAACCTAATGATCTTAATAACACCCTGCTTAGGGTTCTCATGAGATTTAGGAAGGAACCAGTGGCTGTCATCGCCGATATTCAACACATGTTCCACTGCTTTCTGGTTAGGGAAGATCATAGAAACTATCTCCAATTCCTGAGTCCACCCACGGTGTGGGTAGACACAGCTCAACCTTAGTTGCCAACTTATCATAAAGCCAGGAAGGGCAGGAAGTTGGTGGATTGGAAAGCTAGAGGTGAAAAACCCATCTAGTTTTTGGAAGACTCGAATCAAAACAGACCCTTTCACCCTTCCTGAATGTCCATACTGACAGCTATCTGGGTGCCACCTGCTGCAATTTTTTCAAAATGTTGGCAAACATGCTGATACACAAAAACACAAAAATAGTAGTCCTGTTGGTGAGGCTTAATAATAAGAATCAGGACCCAGAGAAAAAACATCTATAAAACAATTGCAGGAGGTGCACAAGAGGGCCCTGTCTGTCTTCCCCAGTGCGGACCTTTACATATCGTTGATCCATTATCCCAGCTCTTTGACATTGATTCAGAAATGGAATCTGCAGGCCATAAACCAGCATATTGTAGATCACTATTATTACTTGTCATGTATTTCCAGACATAAATTTCAGATATCTTCAGACAATATTCATTGGTCACCTGACACAACAGCAGGGATCCTTGCAGTCTGGCGTGGCTCCCTGCGGATTGAACTAAATTTAGTAGACACTTAAAACCAAACCGGGGAACCCAAGCAGAAGACCCAAGACTATCTGTCTCATCGGGTGTTGCTTGGAGTTCATAGTCAAAGACATTAAATCTGTCTAAATTGTTCAAACCAGCTCAGACTCAACTCAGTCTGCTGGAGAAGGGCCTCACTTTCATTCCACAATCTCATAAATTTAACAGGGAAGAGCTGCAGAGCGACCTCTATCTTTACCATCAGCTTATAAAACTTATTGATCACTTTGATGGAACTGAATATGAATACAAACCGTTCACCTACCAATCCACCTGGGAACCAGAGTGGTCTCTGTTGAGATACTGGCAAGAGCTCTTATTAAGGTTGACAGAAGCACTTTGACCTCATTCTACACATCCGAGGACCGTGCAGGTGGTCTCTCTGTGAAAGAAAAACATCTCTAAAAGCCTTACAAAATGACCCTAACATAATAATTAAACCAGAAGATAAAGGTTCAAAAATGATCATAATGGAGACAAACAGTATTCTTCAAGTATTCCAACAGTATTCCTGAAGCCAATAGACAACTGACAAATTCAAAATATTACAAACCTATACCAGAAACTATTCAGCTTCAGGTTCCATCACAAATTAGAATAATCCAGTCACTTTACCAGAGAAATTGTACATATCTTCAAAACAGAGAGACTACCTGTACGGCCCAGATGACCCCAAACTATGCCAATTTTATCTTCTGTCAAAAATACACAAAGAACCACTTACCTGGACGATCCCAGATGAGATCCCTTCCAGCACACTGATTGTGTCAGATTGTAACAGTGCTACATATATGTTTCGCAGTATATTGACTCCTTCTTGGGGCCCCTCTCCACCAGACACCCTAGTTATCTGAAGGACACATACCACTTCCTGGAGGTGATCAGGCCCATGGTGGTTCCCATAAATGCCTTTCTGTTCACTTTTGATATTGATAGTTTATACACAAATATAAACACTGAAATGGGAGCAAAAACAGTACAGAAAATATTTCAGAGATATCCTGAGGAGAATAGACCAGATCACGACATGTTGAAATGACTTGAAATCTGTTTAAATCAAAATGTTTAAAATGTTTAAATGTTTAATCATAAAATTAATCTCATGACTGGTGTTTAACTATAATCTGGTATATATCAGAAACACAATTACCATTTAAATATTCTTTTTTTTTCCTTCTTCACACTTGTGTATGACCCATGCTAGACTTCCATTGGCATTGATGTAGTTCGGGTGATGGGTATTCATCAATAGAATGAGTGTTTGAACATGATTTTGAGGAATGTTTTGCCCCTCTCTTCCTGCAGTGAAGTGGTCAGCTGGTGGAGCATTCTCAGTTGAGGGCATCTCAGAAATGCTCAGTGGGTGAGGTTGGGAGAGCATGAAGCAGCACATAGAGATAGTGATTGTTGAGAATGAACTTCCTGATGGAATACACTGGTTTCAAACAGGCTAGAAGCTCAATTCCAATCTCACCCACTGAGCACTTAGTTGGGGTTATCACGGTGGAACTCAGGGTGAGGACTCAAACACAGGCTCAGACAGAATCGTGTGAATAAACAGTTTTTAATTGGAGTGCAGGCAAAATACAATGCAGAATGAGAGGCAGGGGAAAACTTACAAATGATAAGATATTCCAAAAAAAGCAGAGGCAATATACAGTATGACAACCAAATATCACACAGAGGCAGGAACACAAACACACAAGATGATCTGGCAAAGAACAAAGGACAGAGGGGCTGTTTATATAGACATAGGAATGATTGCAGATGGGGAACAGCTGAGGAGGTCATGTGACTGGCAGTGAAGGAAAAATCACAGAACAACAGGTGGAGAGAGCAAAAGAACACAAAGAAAAACAAAGGTGTCATTATGAAATGCAGATTTGTGGCAGCAGTNCCTCAGGATGGCTCTTGATGTCCCACTCAGTAGGTCACAGAGGTAGACAAAGTTCCACAGGGTACAGAATAGGGTGGGTGGAAGGGTCTGCAGGTGGGACCAAACAGACCAGGTGATCTGTTCAGGTGCAGAAAACTAAGCAAGGCAAAAATCTTAGAGGACTAGAGTACTGGAAATCAAGCAGAATAGACTGTATCACCAGGTGGTCAGGCCCATCAGAGGCTAGGGCAGGTCAGCGTACTATGGACCAAGCAGGATAGACAGTCCTGGTGGGCATCCAGAATGCCGGGAACCAAGCTGAGTAGAGAAGTCAGGCAGCTGGCCCAGACACTGGAAGCCAGACATAATAGGAGACTCAGGCAGCTGGCCTAAGACCAGGCTGAGCAGGAGATTCGGGTGGCCAGCCTGGGTAGTCGAAGCCAGATGGAGCAGGACACTCAGGTGGGCCGACCTGGGTGCTGGAAGCTAGGTGGAGCAGGAGACTCAGGCAGCTGACCTGGGCACTGGAAGACAGGCAGAGCAGGAGACTCAGGCAGCCAACCATTTCACTGGAAGCCAGGTGAAATGGTCAGCTGCCAATCCCGGGCACTGGAGACTAGACAAGACAGGTGGCCAAGGCAGATAGCTGGAGCCCAGGAGATCAGGACAGGTGTCTCTGATGGTCAGTTGGGGCTCTGGACATCAGGCAGGACTGATCTCCTGGGCCCCAATGGCTCTGATGATTGGTCGGAGCTCAGGGATGGTTGGTTGGAGCCCAGGCAAGACAGGTGGGTCTGACAGTCGGTCGGAGCCCAAGAAACCAGGCAGGACAGGTAGATGGTCGGAGATNCAGGTGGGTCTGACAGTCGGTCGGAGCCCAAGAAACCAGGCAGGACAGGTAGATGGTCGGAGATCAGGAGATCAGGCAGGACAGGTGGCTCTGACATCAGTCAGAGCCCAGGAAAACAGGTGACTCTGATGGTCAGTCAGAGCCCAGGGAACCAGACAGGCAGGGGCTCTGACAGTCATGTCAGAGCCAAGGAGACCAGAAACAGCAAACTTCTCAGATGGAATGCCTGAACAGAGATGGCCAGAAATAACAAAGAAGTCAGGTAAAAGGCTTGAGCACAGGAGTTTAGAGACTGCAGACAGCTTAGGTGGGAGGCCTGAGCACAGGGGTTCAGGAACTGCAGACAGCTCAGGTGGAATGCCTGAGTGCAGGGATCTGGGAACAGCGGACTGTTCAGACTGGAGAGGGGACTCAGGGGAACAGTTAATACAGACAGATCCAGCAGGGCAGGTGGCTCAGGGTGTCCACCTGATCCATCTGCTGGGAATCAAGCAGTAGGGAAACAGGCAGTGAGGGAACAGCAGACTTAGTGAGCAACTCAGGCTTAGTGTTCATGGTACATGGTGTAAACTGATCAGTATGAGAGATAACAGGTGGGAACACTGTAGCAGGGACTGAGATTGAGATCATGGGCGTAGTTGCTGGAGCTGAGGCAGAAGAAGATGATGCTACTAGAGCTGATGCAGCCAATGCAGGAGGCAAAGATGCTGCTGGAGCCAATGTAGGAGACAAAGATGCTGCTGGAGTTGATTCAGGAGGTGAAGATGCTAGCAGGGGGCCGATGCAGCCAATATAAGAGGCGAAGTTGCTGTTGTTGAGGTTGGATCCGGCGGCAATACTACTGATGCTGCTGGAAGTACAGCTGAAGCTGGAACTGCTGGAGCTTCTGGAGTAATGGGAGCTGGAGCTGCTGAAGTAGGAGGTGCTGGAACTGGTGGCATTGGAGCTCGGGCTGCTGATGATGGGCTGCTGCTAATGAAGCTGGAGCTACTGGAGCTGGAGCTGTTGAAGCTGGAACTCAAGGAGCTTGCAGATCTGCTGGAGCTTGCAGAGCAGTTGATGATAGAGGTACAGCGACAGGGACCTTCCGGGTGACCTTGATTGTACATACCAGCTGACTGCCTTTATGAACAATGGCTAGTCAACTATCTCTGTAAGCAGTGAGATACAGCCAACTGCCTTTTGAAGGGATACAACTTTTTGGAGCGATGGCCAGCCAACTGCCTGAAGCTTGCTGAACAGAGGCTGGCTTGATGGGAGCTAGAAAAGAAGTTGGCTTGAGGGAAGATGGAGCATGACCTGGAACTGGCTGGCAGGAAACTGGTGCTGAGGTGTTGCAGGAAACTGGTGCTGGCAGGAAACTGGTGCTGAGGTGTTGCAGGAGTGAGAGCCAGTCAGCTGACCTGAGAGTTGTTCAATAGTCTTTGGTAGTGGATAATGGCTGACAGAGAACAACCAGAACAGGGATTGACTGGAGAGGTGCTGGAGCAGAGGCTGGCTGGCAGGACTTTGGAACAGAGGTCTGCTGAGGAGCTGCAGAAGTGAGAGCCAGCCAGCCGATCCTGAGAGTTGGTGGATGGCTATTGGAAGTGGAGGCTGGCTGACAGGGAACTGGAGACAAACCTTGCTGGGGAGATGAGGGGATAGGTGTCCTGGCTGTAGAAGTGGAGACTTGATGGGAGGAGACAATTGTTGAGGCGGCCAACAGAGAACTAACTGCGACTCAGGCTGGAGGTTAGCTGATTGTGGCACGCCCAAATAAATAAGCCAACTAGGTCACCTTATGTGTAAGCTCCTAGTCCTTATCCCAGAATTTCCAAAGGGAAAAAAGAAAATTGGGGTTCTCATTAATAAAAGTCTTCCTAGAAAGCCTAAAGTCTTCCCATAAAAAAGGCAAAGATCCCTTCTTAACAAATTCCTTGTCCATTGAGCCTACTGAGTTCCTTTCTGGCCAGATTGTTCTATCATTGTGGAACTCGGGGTGAGGAGTCAAATGCACATTCAAACAGAATTGTGTGTGGCCACATGGGAAAGTTGAGGGAAAATGTTTATTTTATTTATTTATTTAAAAGGGACCATGTACAATGCTAAACATAAATGTTGCCATTTGATGTATTGTACCAGAGTTAGCTTAGAGCTAATTTTCATCTGTAGTCCCCTGGCAGGTTAAAGGTAAAAAAAAAGAGTCCACAAGTTCCTCTAAGGTCCACAAGTTCTTCCTTACCACTAGTTGGCGATGGCATCCTGAGCATCTTCTCTTATTTTAGTAGGCAATAGGTGAAGGGAAAAAACTACAAATACCTGGGCAGGAAACAGGAAATTCCTTTGTTCCCCTCAGTAAGGCCAAGCAGTGGACCACACCCAGGCTTTAGGAGTAGGATAATGATTTGAGGTAAAATGTTTGAGGTAAAGAGGAAAATATATTTTTATACATTGTATGACTCTCCTGAGAATACTGTCAGCTGGGTAATTGCTTATTTCAAAAGATTAACTGTAATATATTAATTTAATTACTCAAATGTGGACATTTTGGACAGCACTAACATATACTCAAATTTTAATGTTGTCAAAATATATGTAATTGCTATCACAGTGGTTTTTACATACTTTGCAATGAATTGTAGAGTAGCTATACTAATACAAAATTTAGCAATGTCATTTATTAAATACAAATTTAAAAAATTTAAAGCATTAAATTTTGTAATGTTGAGAAGCAAAAGCTCGGTAAAATGGAGCAAAATGTCTTTATATTTTTATATAGTAACATTCGATTTATAAACTTTTTTTTTTTTTTTTTNTTTTTTTTTTTTTTTTGTTTACTTTTGGTCACAAATTACTTCCAGCCTGGGAAACTACTTCTGGGAAAGATGAGATAACATGAATGCTATTGGTTGTTTTTTATGGGCCTTTCTGGTGGATGTCCATGGTTTTCTGCCACATTGCTCTGGCTAGCATCTCTTGCCAATAACCGTGGAATTAATGGCTTATCAGAACTCGTCATCAAACTTGCACAAGAATGTGGAGGTAAGATAGCTAATGTTAACCTGTTAATCATTCAAACTAGTCACTAGCTTTGCTGACATCTATGTCTAAAATGATATTCTTTCACTTGTTTCTGAATTGCAGTTTTGCGGAAAAAAAATGCACACATTAATGTTGATTAAGCTGCTTCAGAAAGTAATACCTCTTTTTTTCCTACCTTCCAGTTCATTTCAGTTCACTATTAAAATCAGCTTGTAGAGGATTTGAAACATACTTGAGATGTAACAAGATGGCTTTTAGATGAAGATTCTCAGTCATCCAGGCTGTAGATAAGTTGTATGAAAACTCAGGTCAACTGGATTCAAGTTTTCTTTTTTATTCTGAAACGTTTCACCATCCACCCAAATGGCTTCATCAGTCAGAAATGAATGCATACAAGGATGTTAAATCTCCAGTAACTATGGTACCAAATCTTCAATTCAAAATAAATAGATATCTATTTATTTTGAATTGAAGATTTGTTATGATGAATAATGCGTGTAGTAAAATGCATTATTCAAATATCAAACAGTGAATAAATTTCAAATAATAATTTTAAACTTGGTTGGATGCAGGACATGTCCCCAAATTTCTTTGGAAGGGAAGACGGCAAAGCACTATAGGTGGTAGGTAGATTGTATCTGAGACTTCCATTTCTGTTGAGGGAAGGTCTCTCTACATGCACATAAATGGCTTCCTTTACTCCTCTCTCAAACCAACGACCCTCTCTGTCCAAAATATGCACATTATCATCTTAAAAAAATGTCCTCTGTGGTTCAGGTGGAGGAAAAACCTCTGAGTCTAGTCCTGTGGTGTTATTTCTCCTGTGCTGGGCCATCCGCTTACAGCTTTGCTGTTTGGTTTCCCTGATGTAGACCTCTGAACATTCCTCCTTACACCGGATGGCATAAACTACACCAGTCTTCTTGTGTTTGGGAGTCTGGTCTTTGGGGTGCACAAGTCTTTGTCTCAGGGTGTTGTTAGGTTTAAAGGAAACTGGTATCTTGTGTTGTCCAAAAATCCTCTTCAACTTTTTGGATATTCTGGCCACATATGGGATGACAAGGTTCTTTCTTTGGTCCAGGGTGTCATCTCTGGTTCTTCTGTCCCTGGTGGATTGGGATCTCATATNTTCTTTCTTTGGTCCAGGGTGTCATCTCTGGTTCTTCTGTCCCTGGTGGATTGGGATCTCATATTGGTAAAGGTCCAATTAGGATGTCCACAGCATGCTGTGAGTGCAGCTCACATGTTTTTACTCTTTCTTTTTTGTTTGGTTGTTTGTGGGGATGTTGTTTACCCTGTGGTGTAGTGTCCTGATAACTCTGAGCTTGTGTTGTAGAGGATGGTGTGAATTAAATAATAAGTACTGGACTGTGTGAGTAGGTTTTCTGTAGATATCAATGCTGAGTTTTGTCTTGTAACCAATGTGGACCGCACAGTCTAAGACGGCTATCTTGTTGTCTTTAGTGTCTTCTCTTGTGAATTTGATGTTTCTGTCTATGGAGTTGATGATGTGAATGAAGTTGGCTCAGCCACATTCTTGAAATAATGAAAAAATAGTGTCACTCTTTAGTGCTATGTTTGTGCTGAAAAAAAATATTTGTGCTGCCTCTGTTTTTAAGATATTAACAATTATAATAAAGGTCATCCAGAGGTCAACCAGCTCAGTCACTTTGTCATTTGAACCAAACCAGTGCCATTCTTTAGTGCTTCGTTTGTGCTGATTTGTNGCTCAGTCACTTTGTCATTTGAACCAAACCAGTGCCATTCTTTAGTGCTTCGTTTGTGCTGATTTGTGCCATTGCAAATTGTTTGTGCTGCCTCTGTTTTTAAGATACTAACAATTATATTAAAGGTTATCTGAGGTCACAGCTCAGCCACTTTGTCATTTGAACCAAACCAGTGCCATTCTTTAGCGTTTTGTTTGTGCTGATTTGTCCTGAAAGAAAATATTATTTGTGCCGCCTTTATTTTTAAGAAATTAAATTATTATATTCAGTTTAGTAAAGGTCATCCAGAGGTCAACGAGCTCAGCCACTTTGTCTGATTTGNAATTATTATATTCAGTTTAGTAAAGGTCATCCAGAGGTCAACGAGCTCAGCCACTTTGTCTGATTTGAACCAAACCAGTGCCATTAGTGCTAAGTTTGTGCTGATTTGTGCTGAAAAAATTATTTGTGCTGCCTTCATTTTTAAGATATCAACAATTTTATTAAATCTCATCCAGAGGTCAACCAGCTCAGCCACTTTCATTCTAACCAAACCAGTTTCATTTGTTAGTACTACATATGTGCTGATTTGTGCTGAAAAAAATGTCATTTGTGCTGCTATATATGAGATATTAAGGGCTGGTTCATGCTTCACAAGGATGCGGCGCAGAAGATTCTGCAACGGACCAACTGCGTGTACTGGCGTTCATATTTCTTGTGCATTCATGTTCACCGCGCACTCAACCGTGCACTTCAACGGGTGGCACTGTAGTTAACAACAGCTGGCTAACCGCCCCAAAACATTGTTTATCTATCCTCTCTCAATATCTCGGTTTCCTCCGTACTTCTTTGTATCTCTTCGCTTGGTCATTCATCATTGGAGGCACGTAACGTCATGCAAATGCCTTCCGCTTTGCTAAAAAAATTAACGCAAAACTTTGGGAAAATAGTCTCAGTCTTTGTGTTTTGTTTTTTCTGGTTTGTGCTGTTAAAATTTTCATGCTGCTATCATTTTTTGGATATTAAAGAATATTTTATTGATCATTCTGAGGTTACTCAGCCCCCTAACCTGCTCCAAATTGACACAAAATGGTCTCTATTGTTTGTGCTTAATTTGTGCTGGTGTGTGCCGTTAAAAGTTTCGTTTGTGCTGCTACAGTTTTTAGATATAAAAAGTTTTATTTTCGGCAATGACGTCACCACCCCCCAACTGTGGCAAACTGACCCAAACTGGTTTTGTTTGTTTTTACTGGTTTGTGCTGTTAAAAGTTTTGTTTGCGTTTTTATCATTTTTTAGATATTAAAGAATATTTTATTGGTCATTCTGGTGTCATTACCTGCTCCAAATTGACCCAAAATGATCTTGTTTTTGCTTCGTTTGTGCTGGTTTGTGATGTTACAAGTTGTTTGTGCGACTCTCTTAAATTTCTCCCATTATTTACCAAATTACTGATCAGCATGATTCAGCAGCTAGTAATCCCCACCCTTCTGCAATAAAAAAAAAAAAAAAAAATGCAAATTAGGTGTCTTATTTTGATACTATGGCAAAGTATGATATTATAGCAAAGTATTATAGTAGAATCTATAATTATCATATGTATCAAATAGTGGAACATATAATCACTTATACAAGCATATAACCTAAAAGTACATTACTAATATCTCAACAGTGAACTGTGAAAAGAAAACAATTATCTACTCTGATTTCATACCAATTCCTTCATTACGTTGCCTAAAATTGCTTATGTTGAAGACCGTTTAATAATATACTATATTATGAATCAATATGACGTTTACATTAATAGTATACTACACTGTGAATCAGTATGACTTTACATTAATACTATACTATATTATGAATCAGTATGTTTACAATAAAATTCATTTCACTTTGATTTGGTCAAAAACTAGTGATTGTTATGTATCTTTCTTGGGACAGTGTCAGACCTAAATGCAGTTTGGTATAATATTTAAATCTGCTGCATCAAGGTTAAAGTGTCAGAGCTGTAGAATGTGCAGCATCATATTAGGAATAAATGGTGGCATTGAGACGTATTGAGTGGTAAATTACATCAACTTACGCATTTACATCAGCAACTTTCTGCCAGCATTCCTCCCTAGCCTTATTTGCAGCAACGGCGTTGCTTTTAGCAGTTATGATGTGTTTCAAATCTTCATAACGCTGCATGATAATTTTGTTCCTCCTGACTGAAATAAACAGCTCTGATTGGTCCATTTTGTCCAGTAGTAGAGCTAAATGATGGCCGACGCCCCCTTTATGTGAACATGTACAGAGCTTGATGAGGAAAACCTGGGTTGACAAAGACGGTTGATAACCAGCGTCGTGGTACCCGTTATCTCTGACTGGAGCTTTAGCCTATATGTTGAGCCAACTAGGGCAAAGAAACCCTGGCTCTGTTGAACACGCTTCATGGTACAGTCCTCTGGTTTATCAAATGAAGCTCAGAAAGGAGCTCTACTAAATCTATCATTGGAAATACAAAGCTGCCATCTAGTGGTGAAGTAAATTATGGCGCCATATGTGCTGTCTTAAACCAAATGCAAACACACACATAACGTAAATGTTAATGAATGAAACCGTTAACTACAACAGAGAGCAGGTATATATGCAAGAATATATATGAAATAGAACAACAATAGTGTCAATTCACACGCCAGGCCTGTAACTGGTGGTACAAAGTAGTTAACAAGCATGTCCAAACTATGGCATTAGCTTGTACAGAAGAATACATTACATTATCTAAGACACATTCAAACACAAGCCCAAATAAGGTGTGTAAACAAGTCTGACCACAAAATCTCAGGTTAATAGCCCACGAGTCCACTTCCACGAGGATACCCGAATTATCTTTCAACAACATGCAGCAGCAGTGATGTCACTGCTTATTGGGCAGCTGATTGGCTTGCTCAGCTCTTCTTAACACTAACCCTGACCATAACCATAACGCAAATCTAACGCTAACCCTCACCCAACCCTGGAATTCAGGATTTTTTTTTTTTTTGTTTCAACTTTTTATTTTTTTACAAGTACAGTAAATGATGATTTGAAGCAAATTGCTGCATTTCTGATTCATTCTTGTTACATACACACACATACATTACATACATACATACATACATACATACTTACATGTTACATATATGACTTTATTAGCTTCAAAGTGAAAAGGTGTTATTCTATAATGAAATACTGATTTATGTGAAAAATCATTCAAACTTCAAAGATAAAAGTTCATCATTTCTGTAATGCTGCCTGTTAGTGTTTTTTAGGTTAGTGTGTGATGAGTGACAGTGTCTGCTTTCTGAGTGAGATTTGCTGCCAGTGTTAAGGTGGAACGAGTTTATTTTGAAACATGTATGAAGTGTTTTGGTGCTTTGAATGAGTTTTGGAGGTGAAATTAACTGTTTGGCCAAGATGCATGTTGGTAATGCAGCCTGTATGAAGAGTTTTGAAAAAGTGGCTTCAGTATTGACCCATTAGCAATCAAAAGAAACTGTAACTGATGCAGTTTTTAATTGACACGCGATTTATCCATCGATCCATCCATCCATTATCATCCGCTTATCTGGGTCGTGAAGGCAGCAGACTAAGCAGACCGGCCCACACTTCCCTGTCCCTGGCCAGGCCCTTTAACTCCTCCTGGAGGACTCTGAGGCATTCCCAGGTCAACCGGCAGATATAATCCCTCCATCGTGTCTGGGTTGATTTATTCATGCTTAAAATTGTGTTCAGTGTAAAAGGGCCTTCATTCTCTCTCTCTCTCTCTCTCTCTCTCTCTCTCTCTTTCTGACACTGTGGAGAGGAAAAGAGACGAGACGTTTGCTCTTGGAGATACAGAAAAATAACTGGTTCTGCTGGATGTTAAAGTGCAGCACTGCCCTCTGTGTGTGAGTGAGAAAGACAGAAGGGCAGGGGCTTTCTTTTTGAAAAGTGTGTGTGTGTGTGTGTGTGTGTGCATGACATACACACACAACAAAATTACACATTGATTTGATAGTGGCACTGTAATAAAGGCAAACGTGTTTTGATTCATAACCTGCTACGGTTATGGGCCTTGGGTTCCGAGTTGCATAGGGGTGTTTGGACCCCGGTAAAATTGCTTGCGATTCTTGTTCATAAATCCTCTTGAAAAGAACAAAATCAACAATGATTTGATCTACTAACAGGTATTATCTGTGTTAAAAGCCTGCAGGGCTGTTTTTTGCTATAGGCAACCCAGCCAGTTGCCGAGGGCGCCTCCAGGTGGGGNCGCCAAAGTCAAAGAATTATTTTTCTTTTGCCAATTAACTTATTTTATGCTCTGCCACCAATGTGCCAATGTGTTGTGGAGTCGCTTCCTTTTACTTTCAATATGCTGAGAGACAAACTGAGCAGAAATGTCATCATTAAGAGAAACTAGCATACCTTAATCCCTTCCGGCAAGCTCTGTCTTTCATTCTTACCCCACTCAAACAATGGCGAATTGGAGATTTCTCTCAGTTCTCTTGGTTCAAGTGTCTGTCACGAGTCTCACGGTTCATTCAATTCATTCGGTTCATAAGTTCACACGACTCTCACAAGTCTCACGGATCATTCGACTCATTGGGTTCATTTGGTTCATAGGTTCATGCGATTCATTCAGCTCACACAACTCTTATGATTCTTACGACTCATCAGTTCATAGGTTCATCGGCTCATTGATTCATTGGTTCATAGGTTCTTGCTCTGCCCTCTGTGTCTGTCTCCACTCAGTGAGCTTGTCTGGAGTGCGCCCCCTGGTGGACGCTCACCTACACTACATCAAATGCCAGTTAAGCAGTGTTTGTGCCACACAAACTAGATTTCTGAGCCAAACAGACATTAGTTTTATGGTTGGAGTTAGAATGTGTTGATTAATCTCAAAGATGGGATGCTGTGAAAGAAAAAGTCTATAAATATATTGAATCTCATTCATTTATATCACGGACTGGAATGAACCAGAAGTATGTGGTTCAATTACGGCTGTGAACCGGTTCACTGACTCATGGACTAAGAATTGAGTCTTTTGATTCAATGATTCATGAACCGGTCATCTCTAATACATTGGCTAATTTACATCTATGACATCACCACAAAGCAACGTGCTTATCTTTTTTGTTAAATAAATTTTCCTTTGTTTAATGCCTTGCAAATTGCCGCAAAATCTATTTATGGTTATTGTTGTGGAATTCCTATTTATATTTATTCCTTGATTTCTACTTTGACCTTGAAAATTTGTATATTTACATTAATCAAATATTGTTGTAATTTCAATATTTTAAATTGTTTATCTAATACCTTTAATTCATATATGAAATTTATCCTTTATAGACAGACAAGACAAACAACACATCTGACACAGCTTATTTCGTCAAGACAAACACACACTTCTCTTAACTAATTCCTCACCCAGTAAATGATTTTAACAAACCCCGTTTGCCGAAGTTCCTCTTTGAACCTCTCGTAATTTGGCTCGTTTCAAACTACCATCATATACCAGTTTTACAATTCCCCAAATTGTATCAGACGTCTTTTCTTTTACTCTAGAATATTCTTTCAACCTCAGTCTCCTTATCAATAAATAATACAGAAATCATCTCACCAATTGTTTGTTGATCTTGCCGCAGTCCAAGGGTGATGACCTAGTCAGAAGACTCCCTTCGTCTCTACCCACTTTTTCAGGGGAGGTAGGGATTGAGGTGTCCTCTTACTTCAGCCGTGCACAGACTTAATCTCCCTTCCTGGTCACACCACTGGGACTGCCGGAAGATCTTGCCGATGACGCCAAGTTTGTTGTGGAATTTTAATAAATATGGTGAAATAAAGAATTCCACATGGTGAGATGTCTTTCCGTGAATTTATTGATGTCTTCCCAAGAAGGGCACACGAGCATATCAGAGCAAATCTGCAGCAGAGTGCGAAGAAGAAGTGTGTGTTTGGGTCTTTTTTGGGACTATTTGTGATAAGGTGTAGCAAACATGGCAGAAATCAGTTCTATCTGGTTTCTGCTGTCAGTGAGTAGTATTGAGTCAGATGCTTGTTCAGGGAAAACAGCTTAGATAAGTTTGACATGAACATACAGTGAGTTATTTGCAGCTGAGACATATGAAATGAAAATTTCCACTACAGTTATATTATTTCCTGTCTTGATAGATAGATACTTACATACATGCAAGTGTGTGTGTGTGTGTGTGTGTGTGTGTGTGTGTGTGTGTGTGTGTGTCAGGATGGATTTTAGTACCATGCTAAAAAAAATGGTGTGCACCCCTGCTTACTGTAGCTCTGAAATTTGTGTTATAAGTGCCATGACATTTAACACAAGCTTAACGTGCTGTGCCTCTTGTTTATAACACTACTGTGGGAAATTGTTCTCATCCACCTCCTTGGGACCTGCCAGGCCTGGTGGGGATGATGGAGAGCCTGGAGCAGGACAGCAGCTCAGCGGTAAGCAGTCTCTCAACATCCTCAGAACAAACCAGCTGGAGTTCAACATGCTCTCCTCATGTCTGTGTGGATTTCTTTCAGTTTCATCCCGCTTTCCAAAGCTGTTTTAAGCTGAATTCCCATCTTCCCAACAACTCTGAAATTACCTGTAGTGAGAATGTGTATATTTATATCTGGAAGAGCTGAATACTGAAAACTTTTCCCCCTTTGGAAGAAAAAAGGCCCACTTCCCATTCAAACGCTCTGACAAATGCAGAATAACCACCGTACCCTTTACAGCCCTCAGTATCTCACAATCCACTGTGCTGTGTGCTGTTCATGATCCACGTCAATTCATTCAGTCAAGAAATATCACATGACCACGTCATATTTAACAGATATTTGCATTTACCTCACCCACTACTATAAGCAGTCACATGTTAATGACCAGGCATTACAGGGAAATTACATTTACTTTGTTATAAACACTACTCATTTGAAAAAACAAAAAACAAACAAAAAAAAAAAAAAANAAAAAAAAAAAAAAAACAACACATTTTAAATCATGGCCTGTGTAGGCTCCTACATCTTAAAACAAATGTAAAACACTTTGCAGATGGTGGTCAGTTGCTTTCCTATTAACACTCAACAATATAATAGATACAGCTGTGTCCACCCACCCCTATGAAAACTGCTGATTTTGTCATTAGTTTTCCTGAAACATGAAGTTGTATCCAGATGTTTAGCCATGTGTCTTTTGGTGCTGATTGCACAGCACAAGGTGGCTCCATTATCCATGTGTCATCAGGCTATGAATATGATGATGCTTTGAGGAAGACGATGTGACAGGTGAAGGTGGAAAGATCAGCAGGACTAGTATCTGAGGAACACTGCACGTTGAAATACACAAAATGCTGCAAGATCCTTAGCTATAGGCTTAAATAATGTATTATTTCAATTCATAGATAATATATAAAGCTGTGTTTTTCAAAGCTCTTCTCTTGTGAAATTAAATTCAAAGTTCACTGTAATATTAACAATGTAATGTGGCTATAATACTTTACATCGTACTGTTACCTGAAACNAAAGTTCACTGTAATATTAACAATGTAATGTGGCTATAATACTTTACATCGTACTGTTACCTGAAAAATTTGTGACGTGGCATTTGAAGCTTATTCTACAGCTGCACATTGTCTAACAAGACCAGGAAAAACTTCCCAAAAAATATTTATCATGTAGGGAAAATGGGGGGAAACTTAGGATAGGCAGTTTTATGAGAGAAAAGCCTTTTCCTCTCCTCCATCATCAGCAAATAACAGGTCACTCCATTTCTGTACTTAAAATGATATAATCTGAGAATTTTTAAAAATTTACAAACTGTAAAGTTATTACTTATTAAGAAAACTATACTTGAAGCATTATTTGTACCTAAGATGAGACCTCAGCCTTGGCTGGGATGACAGAACGTTTCTGCCTGCAGCATAGATAGTACATGAGGGTGGACCTGATGGTCTGATCTCTGAGGCCATAGATAAGAGCACTCAAACACCTGGGAAAGATGAACATAAACACATAAAGAACAGATGGGATGTATGAAAATACCAGCTGGTCTAGGATTTTAGAGAGAGCTACGAGAAATGTTTCATACATGGTTGAGGAGAGAGTCAGGCCCAGCTGCACCATATGCAGCAGCAGTGTGTTACGAGCCTTACGGGCAGAATCTTTGTCTGTGGAGGCTGATCTGGCTGCGAGCATCACACCAATATATGATAAAATGATAATCACAGCTGCTGATACAAACAGAAAACCAGCAAAGCCTCTGTCATAATCATAAGAAATTGGGTCACGTATCATGCTTACTTTGGAACAAAACTCATTCATCTGTAGGCTCTCCAACTGTCCAAATGGAAATTTCAACATTAAAACAACTTGAGTGAGGACATTGAGGGAATTTAATGCCCAAATCATGATGATAGCCACAGCCGTGCTTCTGATGGTGATGATGGCAGCGTGCCTCAGTGGGTAGCACACAGCAATGTATCTCTCCACAGNATGATAGCCACAGCCGTGCTTCTGATGGTGATGATGGCAGCGTGCCTCAGTGGGTAGCACACAGCAATGTATCTCTCCACAGACATCACCACCAGGGTGCAAGGGGAGATTTCAGTTGTGAGATAAGTAAGCATGACGAGAACACCACATACAGGATATATCAGAAATATGTCACCAATTGCCAGAATGTACAACAACTGGCTCTGTGCCATTTGTATGGTGTCTGCAAAAAGGAGGTTATACAGA
>VXCM01006009.1:0-30783 GCA_014773175.1 Lucifuga dentata
CATGTATGAAAATTGAATATACTGTATTAGGCTCAAACATGCAAAATGGGTGGTATGGTCCTTTAATAGTGTTTGTGCACGTACGCATTTTGTGCGTTCTTTGTCTCTGGTGAAGATGATGAGATCTGATAGCCAGAGTCAACTGGTACAGTGGGTAATAATATTTTATTAAACACCAATACCCAGAAGCATTTAGGTCCTTATCTGCATGTTTTCTTAGTAGTTTTTCTAACATTTTCTCAGAAAAAACAAGGAGCACACATTGACCTGAAGTCACAGCCTCAGCAAATATCCTCATGTCACTTTTTTTTTGGTTGTTAAGCTTTGATTGTCGTGGAAAGGATTTAAGAAAATGTTTGGTTTCCATTTCACAAATATTTTTAGAAGTGAAAAATAAAGGGAAATGCAATTTTCCTCACTGGCAGCAAATGCAAAGTTGGCAGAAAGTGAAAATACTCCCTGTGTAGTTTTTTCTGCCAAATTGCAAGAAAAACAATTTAGATGTTTTATGCAACTAGGCTACAGATCTGGTCCACTTTCTGTCATCTACTTTTGGCTCAATTGATGCCATTGTTAAAGGACCATACCAGTAAATTTCGCATGCTTGAGCCCAATAAATACTACCGGCATACAAATTACATTAATGCCTACCATTTTCCAAAATATAAAAAGGTATTTTAGGTTTTGTGTTATTTTGCCAAATCCCCTAATTTTTCAAAATCAAATGTTCAGCTGATACACTCACCTCAAAATTCAAGGTTTTGCCTGCTGATACTTATGCATAATTGTAGAAGGCACAGTCTTTATAATTTCTCGGAAAAAGCCATCTTCTCCTGGGACTATATTCCCTGGCAGAGACACACATTTTCTTCCGTGCAGCTAAATTAAGTAACTTCAAAAAAAAAAAACAAAAACAAAACTTAATAGATCTCATGTTGATCTCAACCACATTTCGAGTCTGTACAAATTGATTTTTTTAGCATACTGGCACAAGCTGAAACCAATGGCAGCTTGGAAAGTAGGAAAAACAATGCTAATATTTACCGTTCCAGTAGCATGTTTTGGAAAATGAATGGCAGCAATGTAGTCTTTATGCAGGTTGTATTTATTGGGCTCAAACATGCAAATCACTGGTATGCTCCTTTACTGAGTACACGTGACATTTTGAACAGATTCTACACAACTTTAATTACTGTTATGCAGAGTCTCACTGTCCCAAGTACTAATCACTAATTAAGTCAATGATTGTTTTAAAGCGATGCGTAATGATGCTGCAGGCTGTGATTCTGTTCACACTGGTTTTGTGCTGTTGCTAGGCAACCATACAAGAAGCTTCCAGTCACTTGTGTGGTGGCAGTATTGATAACGAGCCACAGCAGCTATATTCTGGCGAGGACGAGCCCTCATTTGATTTTTGGATGAATACTTTTCTTGCACGTCCTTTTTATTTCTCTCTTTCCCAATGTTTCCTGTCTCTCTCTCTCCACTGTCCTATTTGTCCTATTTGTTAATAAATTAAAAAATATATAGTGCTAACACACAAATAAATTTATTTACCACAATAATTTTCTGCCTGCTGGTCAGACAGCTGTGTGTGCTCAGCAATAAGGACAAGTGATTTCTGCCCATTTTGTTGTTGTTGTTGGCAGTTTGTTTGTTCGTTTGTTGGACAGCAGAAAAAAAGCTGCACATTGAGCTCATAAAATCTGAGCCACCAGAGTGCATAAACTGAGCTCAAAATGCTTCAAATTCAATTAGAAGTAGGTGCTTTCCACCGCTAAAAGGCTGTCCGTGAGGTCGTATTAATGAAACTTCAAAGGACATGAATTCTTTGAGGTGGAGTCTGGTTGGATGGTGGCTGAAACATTTACGGTAAATGTTAATTATGTGTGTTTCTCACATGATTAAACCTTGAGGGATGCCACAAGGTTAAATCCTGTGGCCAACGCCCGAATATGTGCTTCTGAAAACTCAATATCCACTGAAACCTAAAGACTCGTTAGCAGAAACACAACACAATGAGCACGTATGCGTCAGCAAGACGGCTTAGAACTCTGCAGCTGAGAAAAAAAAATAAAAAAGAAATACGCAGCTAAACTAACCCAGGCCTCAACAAAGGTTATTCAAGCATTATCGTATCTGGACGAGAGCGCCGCAGCTCCTCATATTGTGGCATCAGCCGTAAAAGCACCTTCACAGCTGAATCATCCCAAAATCATCAGCTCGGCTCCAGACGCTCCTTTTCTGGTGACCCTTTGCTGGCCTGCCATCAACTCTGCCTCGTCTTCATCCTCACCACACGTCTGATCCTCTCTGCAGTGAAAACACTCTTAGCTCCTGTCGTCAGGGACTGCTGGACGTTGCACGCATCAGACTCAAATTAAAGCCTGATTGCACTTTTGCTTTTGTAGCTCCTAGACAGTGGAATACGATTCCTAAAAAAATGTAAGGCCAGTTGAACATACTGCTGTTTAAAAAATATTTTAAAGGACCATACCACCCATTTTGCATGTTTGAGCCTGATATATTCAATTTTCATACACGAAATGTTACTGATGATCATTTTCCACCTGGAAAAGTGAGTTAAAAATTTTTTTTCCTACTTTCCAGGCAGCCATTGGCTTTATTGAAAAAATGAAATGACCATGACTTCATAACTTTGCATAACTATGAGCAGGCGAAACATCAATTTTTAAGGTGGGTGTGTCACTTGAGTATATGCTTTTGAAAGATTAAGAGATTTTGCAAAATGTCAGGGAAGCTGAAATACGGTTTTATTCTTTGGGAAATGATTGTCTGTAACATAACATGTATGAAAATTTAATATATTAGGCTCAAACATGCAAAATTGGTGGTATGCTCCTTTAAAGTCTGATTGCACTTTTGCTTTTGTAGCTCCTAGACAGTGGAATTCGATTCCTAAAAAAATGTAAGGCCAGCTGAACATACTGCTGTTTAAAAAATATTTTAAGGCCCACTTTCACTCCAGGGTGTCTGCGTGTGTGTGTGAGATGTGTTTTATTTGATTCTTCTGAATACATTCGTTATATTAATCTTTATTTGATGATTCAAATTGACAACTGTTCTGTTACCATTTTCTTCGAACCTCACAAAGTACAGAAGTTGACTTAAAAAATATATATATATATATAAAAAATGTGAGATGAGCAGTAAAACTTCAGTCCAAAAATATTGAAATCAAGTTTTACTTCATGGCCTTTGATCGTGTAAGTTGTCGTTTCTGTGTCTTTGTGTCAATCTGACATGAGAGGAACTCAGTCTGTGTGTTTATTTCAGAATCGCCTGGATTTGAACCGCATTTAAATGGTGGTTCAGAGGTTTTCCAGGTTTTCCCGTCCTGCCAAAAAAAATAACATATCGAGAATGTGATTAAACTTAGAGTAACAGAATAACAGCACAAAATGTTTTCTATCAACAGCTGCGGTTTCAGAGTATCGCCAACATATGAGCATCTACAAATTAGCATTTTTTGAATACTAATACTTATTACTAACATTCGACTTCAAGTGTTCTCAACCTCCATGCGCAGGTATTACATTTCCCAAACAAATATATAATTATCTCATCACCGTTACAGGTTTTCAACCCCCTCCACAGACTTACTGACTTGGGTTCAACCGTATCTTCCGTTTCCAGGCAGCATGCTAACATTGTACTTTCCTTTATGGTTTGGCAGTAAAGAGTGTGTGTCCTTTATGCAAATACAGAGCCATGAGCTGCTCTTAAAGCTGGAGTCAGAAGCTCAGAGTCCATGCATCTACCTCTGTGTCACACACACACGCACACACACGCACGCACGCACACAAGGCTGTTCACAGAGCGCCACACAGAGCCCACAGTGTCTTCTGGTGAATGAACACAGGACCAACAGTCAGGGCCAAGGCCTGCCACAGCACAGCCTGTATAAATGTGTCTCTTTGTGACTGCGTGTGTGAAGAGAGGTTAAGAGGTGGTGTGTGTGTGTGTGTGTGTGTGTGTGTGTGTGTGTTGCATATGTTTGTGTACGTGTGCATGCACCTCCACCACGTCTTCACCAGTGTACCAGATGAGGAAAGCCCTCCAAAGTGAGGACATTTTGCAAGTGTTCACTTCTTCTAAGATTCAGGATTTAGAGTTTGTTAGGATAATGGTTGAATGAAGGCACCAAAGTTTTTATGGACTTTGGTTTTCGGTCGGCTTATTTTAAAGCGATGAAATTATGGTCACCTAAGTATTGCATGTGTCTCTAGTGGACTTTTTTTTTTTTCTAGCGCTCCATAGTAACTCTCAAACACGCTCAACGTTGCTCTGACAGGAAATGCCGTATCGCCTTTGTGTCCTAGAATTTGATTAACAGCACAAATAAAGTTTTGTAATTGTTAGAGGTTGGTTTAGGGCATTTGGGGTATGACGGGAGGTCCTCACAAACGTAGCTCTGCAAATGTTTGCGTGTGTGTGTGTGTGTGTGTGTGTGTGTGTAAAATATACGGCTTATGTACAGGCTGAAGGTTAACACACAATGAACAGAGTCCCGCCCACCCCCTCATTCTCAGTATATGGCTTTTTTGTTTGGTGTTCTCCTAAACCTTAGGGGTGCACACCTACGGTTTTAGGAGGCACCTTCCACCACCGCACACACACACACACACACACACACACACACACACACACACACACACACACACACACACACAATCTCAGACATCGGAGGTGCTTTTATCTAATTTGTTTCAGAGAATTGCGTAATTTAGTCTCATTGCTTGCAGCCCAGCAGTACAATCGCCCTCTCTGATCCCGAACCTGTGTGCCTTGTTGGGGGGGTTAGGGGGGGTTTCCTCTCCTGGCAGAGATGACGGAGGTTGTGTGTGTGTGTGTGTGTGTGTGTGTGTGCGCATACGCATGCACACCCGTGCATGGATACATGGGCTACGTGAGAATGGCTGAATGTAGAAAGTGTAAAAGGTGGAGTGTGTTGCTTGTTGGTGGTGTTAAGGCGCTCTGTGTTCTCACTCTGAACGCACCTCTTGTTAGTTTGGAGGTTTTACTCATTTCCCCTTTTCTGACACACACACACGTGTGCACACACACACACACACACATGCACACACACACTCACAGCGGGCCTCATAAACAAACCTTCATATTGAAAGACAAGGAGAAACACAAGCCAGAGCAGAAAGATTTTAACTCTGTGAATATTGACACACTTTGTGAACGTCCACATACACACATACACATACACATCCTCTAATCACACAGGAGCTGAGTCCACAGATACACCACATATGAGACAAACTCATCATATCTAAACAGACTCATACACACACACACATCCTCCTATACATCCTTAAACTTCATTTACACCAGACAGACTCAGATATTGTAAGCAAAATAGATTGACTTTAGACTGAGTGTAAACGTAAAATTCAGTTTTAACTCCGCTAAAGACGCTTTGAGGCTTTGATCGCCCAAATAAAAGTGGAGTTGGACACATCCACCGTGCATTTGTGCATATTGGTGATGGTGTAAATCTCTCTTTTAGCGACCCTGGTTCCAACCAAAGCACAATGTGGAGTATTAAGCCCAAAAATAACTATAAGATAAATCACAAGAGTGATACAAATCTGCACACAACGTCTGTACAAGTGGGAGAACAAGGAAGTGACATCATTTCAACATTTATGCTAAATAACTTAAATATCGTCAGAATTAACCACAGCTGAGTCACGTCAATGCTGAGGAAGGTTGTGCTAACAGACAAAAGCAGAACCTGCTTAGCTTTGTTTTTGCTTTTGATGTATTGGATATTCATGATATTTGCATTTTAGATGGTGTTTTTTGCTTTTAATTGGAATTGTAAAAAAAAAAAAAAAATACACATATTATTGTATTCATTTACCGTATATATTCAAGTATAAGCCGAACTCATGTATAAGCCGACCCCCTGATTTTGTTCCACCAGTTTAATTTGTTTAGCAGATTACCTGTTTTTCTGGGTATTGTCATAGTATTCCTGTGATTTTCTGAAAATAANTTAGCAGATTACCTGTTTTTCTGGGTATTGTCATAGTATTCCTGTGATTTTCTGAAAATAATCCATTTACCGGTTGTGGCGGCTGTTTAAAACTTAACCGCTTTAACGGGGCTTCTCTTCCTGACACACACCAGAATGATAACATCGTGCTCTTGTTCGTTTTGTAACTTATTTATTTTCATAATCAAAATAACTAAACATGACATGAGGTGAGCTCAAAAACTACACCGCTGCCCCGTTCCTCATAAACACTGATCAGCCTCCAGCTGAGCATCTATAAATAGACTCCTCCTCNCCGCTGCCCCGTTCCTCATAAACACTGATCAGCCTCCAGCTGAGCATCTATAAATAGACTCCTCCTCTGGTGATCATCACCTAATAAATCAGATAAGATATAAGTATTCAAAAAGAATAAATTGTTTGATTCCAGTTTTCCCAAATTAAATATTTTAAACATTTGATAATTAACCAAGAAATGGCTCTAACACTGGTAAATACGATATTTATTTCAGCAGCTGATTACTGTAACTGACATTGCTGGTACTGGCCGCTGCAAAATGTGCTGGATAGGATGTTTAGTCAGGAAATATCTCATTCTGAGGTATGATTTAAACTATTTTCCATGGTAGTGGAAATGGGTAGTATTTCCACCTCTGGATCAAATTTGAATTTCATGTGTATAAGCCGTCCTCCCCGATTTGCTTTGTGAAATTTGGTAATAAAAACTCAGTTTATACTTGAGTATATACATATCTATACATATATAGTGTACGAGTATATACATGTATATGTGTACGGTAGTCTGTCTGGCATTTAACAGAGTTCTTTTTACAGCAAGAAAATTTACCTGAAAAAAATGTTGCACACCTCTTCAGAATGATAGAAAGGGTTTGTGGCTTATTATTATTTACTGTTTTGGTGAGACTTGTGTGTCTTATGATAATCAGTGACCAGTTTTGATTTATTGAGTCTTCACAGGATTACACACACTCTCTCTCTGAAATACACACGCACACACCAGACAAGCAATTCCACTTGTGCTGTTAAGAGGGAGGGGTGATGAACTCGGGGAGCAGGCTGTGACACAATGCTTTCTACTCAAGACCACTGTTTATTTTTCTGTACGTCCATCGGGTCTGCTAACAAGAAGCCCTTTCATAGCCACACACACATCATGATTCATGATGTGTTTGTGTGTGTGTGTCCATTAGAGAGAGAGAGAGAGAGAGTCATTGAGAGACAACGTGTTTGCTTTACCTTAGATAGGATGTAAGCTGTATGAGTAAACATACTATTTGAGGCTGTCCTGCTTCAAACATTTGTTTGACACTGACAAAGAGGTCTGTGTGTGTGTGTGTGTGTGTGTGTGTGTGTGTGTGTGTGTGTGTGTGTGAGAGTGACATAATGAAAAGCATGCTATAGGCCTGTGGTTTTCAGTCGCAGTTGAGTGAATGAACAGAAAGTCACACGTTCCCTCACAGCCGCAAAGAATATATTCCTTCTCTCTCTCTCTCTCTTTCTCTCTCTCTCTCTCTCTCTCTCTCTCACACACACACACACCCATAAAGACCACGCAGCACGTACAAGGATGAATGGTCTCTGTTAAACCACCAACTGTACTTTCACTGCCACATTTCATGCCTGTATGGATTTCATTATTAAGAATTTTTTTTAATAAACAGAATTTGCCCCAAAGCTTAACTGTTCATTTTCTGACTGTCTGCACAGTCTGACTCACAACATGAACAACCTGCAGTGTTCCCAGTGCTCATAAAGTGATAGTAAAACACCCAGGCAGCGATTCATGATGCTGGAAAAGTGACTTGTTGGGAAAAGGAATTTATTATTTGTTGCTATATGAAGTTTGGTTTGTAATTTTCTTGAAGTTTCAACCATTTGACACCACAGCAGCTATAGACAACATTGGTAAACTACATAAAAGGGCCATACCAGTGATTTTGCGTACTACCCACATGCATGTTATGTTACTGACAACCATTTTCCAAAATATAAAATTGTATTTTGTTTTTCCAGTTATTTTGTCAGATCTCCCAATCTTTCAAAATCACTTTTCATGATACACACACACCATAAAATTCAGTGTTTTGCCTGCTAACATGCACGTCTGAATGTAGAAGGCATGGTTATTTTTAATTTCTCAGTAAAAGACATCTTCTCCTGACTATATTCCCTGGCAGAGACACATTTTCTTTCATGCAGCTCTGTGTTGGATTGGTTAAATAAAGTTACTTTGACAAAAAAAATCAATAGACACTGGTCCAGATTCAAAAACCGTAGAGCATGAATTACTGCATCACTGCGCAAATATCACGGTGCAACCACGTTCCCTAATTCATAAACACCTGTTAGCGACATATTTTATCGTTTGCCTTGAAAGTGGCGTTACTGAGATATTTCCTTATGTACGTGGCACGGTAGCGATTCATAAAACAAACCGACCCACAAAAAATAAGACCTGCTTCATTCCAGTAGTAAATTTCAGTGGAATGAAATCTGGGCAACGTTTATAAAACTTTATTTGCCTCATGTGTTAGTGATCAATAACTTTGATAGATAAAGTCACTTGGCTGATCAGTCGGTTTTTAAATGGTGATTTTTGTTCTGACTCTTATGACGCTAGCTTCATCACACACATACATACATACACACACACACACACACACACACACACACACACACACACACACACACACACACACANAAAAAAAAAAAAAAAAAAATTTAAAAATTGCAAACTACAGAGGCTACTTTGCATGTTTTCCTGTTATTTTAGTGTCAGTCTTTTAAAACGAGCATCTCTAAAGCAGAATGTGTTTCTTGGCTGATTTTTGGCATTAAAACTAGATGAATCAGGATAAATGTGCAGCAGCTCATTAATATACTGATCTTCATTGGTTTTTACCTGACTCACCTCACAGCAGCACTGCCTTCAGGTGGCAGAGGTGCGCTGATTATTGTAGCATAAGTTTTATGAATGAGCTTCAATTATCACAGCGCATATTAAGGCAATGCTACACTCCTTATCACCGTTTTTTATGGACCTGGGCCCAAATGTCTCTTGTGATTGATTACTTATCTCAAGCATGTTTCAAGTGTCTACAACTTGATTTTTATAGAGTACTGGAATGAACTGAAACCAGTTTGGAAGGTCGGAAGAACAATTCTAATATTTACAGCTACAGTAGTATGTTTTGGGAAATGGTTGTCAGTAATGTAACGTGTATGTGGGTTATATGTAGTGGGCTCAAACATGCAACACAATGGTATGGTCCTTTAAGTAACCTTCAATTCTATGTCAATATCAATTTGACATTGAATCAAAAGATTCTGTAATATGAAAGTTATTTTATTAATCGTGTCAAACTCACAAAGTTAGCCTGCAGGGAGACAATATAGTTGAATGCCATAGTGCTGCCAGTATCTCTCACTCTCTCTCTCTCTCTCTCTCTCTCTCTCTCTCTCTCTCTCNTTTTTTTTTTTTTTTTTTTTGCAGAGATACTACAGTCAGACAGACCCAACTTGAGGAGGACACAGAGCGAAGAGACTCCAAGCAGTAGTGCTGGACCCCACAACAGGTCAGAACACACACACACAAAGGAGGAAAAAAAAAAAAAAANAAAAAAAAAAAAAAAAGAACACACACACACACAGTACAGTCAGATCAGGATGGAGCACTACTTACTGCTGTTATAGAGACAGTTTGAATTTCATTCAAGCTTTGATTTGTTATTTATCTGCAGCTACATCAGGGAAATCTACAGCATTTCAGTTATAGGAAAGAGGTTTTATTTTTATTTTTTCTAAAAAGAGTCCCACTTTGAGATTTTGGCTAGTGAGATTTCGAAATGTTAACATAAAAGCAGAGCAGGAACTATAACAGGAGCCTACAGTTGACATGGCATGCAGGTCTCAGGTTCACGGCTGATAATCACGAAGACACACAAACACTGAAAACCAACTCATTTGTTTTAGGAATCAAACTCAAGCAAAGTTCCATTACACTGTGGGTTTCAAACTCTCAGTAGACATTGCGGTAGAAAAATAACAATAATAGCACAATAACAAACTTGGGTAACTCTTTTCTAAAACAGCATTTACAAAAGCTTTTTTTATTTAAAAAAATCATAAACCCCAGGCGTAATTGCAAACCAAATAAATCTGAGAAACAAAGAGAGGGCAGCATGTGCCAATATGGTCGACTGAAGCGCTTATGCAGAGTGCCAGTATGTTATTCCCTCTGATTGTGGTTGTTAGACACTGCTCTCACAGGCTAGAATGGTACTGGGAATAATAAATAGCGGAGCAGACTGCATTTATTTCAAAGCTTTGCGGCTGGGGGGTGCGTGGGGTCAGATGGTATTTCCCTCTAAACATTCTAGGGGGGGCATTAACACAGTTCAGCCAAGACCTCGAACCGCTGCTGCCATGGAGACCTCGTCAACATCTCCATCCAGAGAGGAGAGAGCGAGGGAGTTTTTGTCATTTCTGCTTCCACTCTCCCATGACGAACACAGACACACACACACACACACACACACACACACACACACACACACACACACACACACACACANNCACACACACACACACACACACACACACACACACACACACACACACACACACACACACACACACACCATCCCATATGCAGTCATAATAATATACATGCACATACAGCACATGCACATGAAAAAGCGGCAGCATTGAAGATGTTGCTTCCTTCTTTGGCTGCTTCTTCTCCTTGTTGTGGCAAATAAACAGTCGTTCTTGAACGCAGCCCCAAATCCGGTTTTCTATTGATAGTCGTCCAAGCTTGACCTCAGCATTCCTCAGTCCAGAGGAGGGAAAGCCAACATGTTTCTTTGTGTAAGAAAGTTTTCGTCAGAAAAGCGGAGTTATATTTAGTGCGAGGAAAACCGTGGGGGTCAAGAGAGCAGAAGGAACACACACACTCACACTTGTTGCATTTGACGGTCGCTCTGTATACTCGCTCGTGTGTGCCAGGGCTCCTCCCCCTTTTTTTTTTTTTTTNTTTTTTTTTTTTTAGTTCTTAGAATTAATCATAATTTGTTTGATAATGTGTTGTACAAAATAAATCATCACAGCTCCTTTACTGGCTTACAAGATGGTAAATGAACAAGCAAAATGTTTCATATTGAAAAATTAAACATTTCAATTACAAAATATATGGAAAATATATCATACACCCACTGGTTCATCTATGTGGAGGGAATTTGCTTGGAAATTTGGATTTGTTTCTTTATTAGAACCATGGTTAAAAGTGATTATTGAAACAGAAATTAACCATTTTGGAATATAGACTTCACGATATAGATCTCTCATATATTTTTGAAATATCAGAAAACAATTATGTTATACAGTACAAGGACATGTTCCTGGGAGAAATGGAGAAATGTCCTTCCTCCCTCTCTCTCTCTCTCTCTCTCTCTCTCTCTCTCTCTCTCTCTCTCTTTCTCTTTCTCTGTCATTCTTTAAAACCTTAAAAAGCAAAATTGAAAATGGCAAGGTTACGACTGATAACAGGATCAGAATGATGGATGCAGTCATGTTTTTATTTATTCAGTTATTCTTGTTTGAGAAATGTTATAAAAATGTCAAATAAAGATGAAGAAAAAACACAACAGTTAAACAAAATGAATGCAAATGATGACACCGCTCCTTTTTCTCATTGACCCTTCCTCCTTCCTTTTGCCTCTCCTCTTCATCTCCTTTTCTTTCACTTTCTCTCCTCGTCCTTCACATCTGTTCCCCACCTCTCTCTCTCTCTCTCTCTCTCTCTCTCTCTCTCTCTCTCTCACGAGTAACAGGTACTCAGTGGGGGGTTCACAGGGCAGCTCCCCTGGGTGCTCCAGAGGGGTTTCTCTGACTAACGGGGAGCTGAATGAGGAGCAGAGCCCCGGGCCTGGGTTGGCCGGCCGACGTCGTTCCTCCAAGACTCACGGCAGCCCCGGAAGCAGCACGGGTACCGGAAAAAAAGATACTCCACCAGTTAACTCTGCTCACACTCTCTGTTATACACAGATCAGACTCAAACAGGATCTAGCTCTCTCTCTCTCTCTCTCTCTCTCTCTCTCTCACTCTCTCTCATCCTCTCCTTTTGCCGCAATCCTCTCCTTCCTCTCGTCCTTCCTCTCGGCGTCCTCTCTCCCAGATAAAGTCGAGTTGACATCGAACGGGCTGGAAAACAGTCGTGGCGGCGTGGCCCACCTCACCCCTCCTCCATCCTCTCCGTCGGGCCGATCCCCAGCCGCCAGCAGCAGCAGCAGCAGCCCCTCCGCCGGCCAGGAAGCTCTCGGACCAGCCACCCCAGCGGAGCCCGCACCCGGCACTGAGCAGACCAGCAGCAGCAGCACCACAGAGCCCGCCTCAGACTCTCTCCCGGCTGGGTAAGACTTCATGATTCAGTGCAGCACAGCATCTCCTTTCAATCTGATACCATGAAACCTGACCTGATTAATTAGGAAAAAAGTGTAACAATCTCTCTCTCTCTCTCTCTCTCTCTCTCTCTCTCTCTCTGTAGCTGGGAGCAGAGGGTGTTGCCTCATGGCAGAGTGTACTATGTTGACCACAACACCAAAACTACAACCTGGGAGAGACCTCTGCCACCAGGGTACGCCTTTGCATTTATGCATTTGTGTTGCGGAGCCTTCTTACTCCACGTCTTCCCCCCTTCTCAAGATATATTATGAAGATTTCATCCTGACCTTAATGCAGAAAAACACACCGATGATACACTCAGGCAACAGTTTCAGCCAACACTAGTGGTCAGCAGTAAAATTCATGTTCCACGAAACTTATCACCAGAAATCAAACACAGAGCAGAAAGCCAAAAACAGAGATTCTAGCATGAACATTTTGCAGCAAGAGTGAAAGAAATAGGAGCTTTGATAGAGACAAAAACAGAGATTTTTTCAGTTAAAGTACTGTTTAGTTTCTCATGCTTGATATTTTGGTTTGAGTAGAGAATTTGTGGTATATTTTGAGCCTTAAATTCACCCTAAAGTAGAATTTAGAACAGTTTGCCAACAGTTTCTTTTCTAATGATTTATTTGCTTTCAAAAAAGGGAGGGAGAGACAGAAAAATTGTGGGGGTTTTTTGGTAGAACGCATTAGGGATTGAAACATCTGCATAGAAACATCTGCAAGCGACTTACAAAAATCAATTTTCGGCATATTTGTCAACTGTAACAAGTGTGCACAGAGGAAATTTGGTGTCACAATACTGTCCAAGCAGAGAATAAAAATGAGATTAGATGAGACTTGAATATTTCCCCCTGTGCAAATCTGGCTGTTGAAAAAAGAGCAGACAATAGTCTTCATTGACTGATCTGCAGCATTAGAAACAATAGACGGTTTCATTTTGTGAGCAGTAACTTGGATGTTAAGAGCCTCGTCAACCTGCAGTTGGTAGTTTTTGAAATAGGGAATGACAAACATACAGAAAAGTCGTACTTCTTGTTGTTTTGTTCTTTTGATGTCAATTTACTTTAAGCCTACATATTAACAACCAACTGGATGTCCTATCCTCGAGGTCTGTACTGGGGTCCTAGACCTCTGCTGTCCCCCCCAAAAAATTCTTGACTTCTGGCCAGGTTCTGAGCTACTGGGTCAATAATAAAAATCCAGTATAAAATCTTGGGTTTGGGGCTGTTCATGTCTCAATGTCGATGTTATTTGGCCTCGTTTTGGTTCAGTTCTGAGAGGTGGGCTCAGGTTCCGGTCTTGATTTCATGCCTGTGCAGAAATATAATGTATCAAAGAGATTTTCACGTCTTGGAAAATCTCTGTATGTGTGTGTAGAATTAAATGAACAAACAGCAGAGTGTAACGAGGTACAACATGACATAAACATTGATTTTTGGGTGTGTAAATGTACATCGTTAGCCATTTGTCAAATGCACAGAGGCAAGAAGATTTATTCCCTGTTAGCTGTTCACATTAATGCATATATGCAGATGGATTTAAAGGACCATATGACCCATTTTGCATGTTTGAGCCTAATATATTCAATTTTCATACATGTAACATTACTGACAATCATTTCCCAAAGCATACTACTGGAATGGTAAATTAAATTTTATTTTCCTACCTTCCAGACCACCATTGGTTTCAGTTCATTCTGGTACGCTATTAAAATCAACTTGTTGATACTTGAAACATTCTTGGGATAGGTAATCCATCATCGCGAACAAGACGTGTATTCAGGGTTTTTTTTAAGTTACATAAGTTTAGCTTTAAGCACAATAAAAAGCGCGGAGTGAATATACATCTCCATCAGGGAATATAGTCCCAAAAGAAGACCTGCATTTATTGAAAAATTTTAACTAAAATTTTGCGTAAATATTAGCAGGCGAAACATCAATTTTTAAGGTGGGTGTATTGCTTGAATATTTAACTTTGAAAGATTAAGAGATTTTACAGAATATCAGGAAAGCTGAAATACGGTTTTATCCTTTGGGAAATGATTGTCAGTAACGTAACATGTATGAAAATTGAATATATTAGCCTCAAACATGCAAAATGGTCCTTTAATGCACCTATACACAGAGGAAAGTTTGGGTTCGGTTTCACTGGGGGTGTTAGACCAAACTTTTGTTGCTCTGTGTGTGTTTGAAGTGTTGTGTGTGCGCTTTAGGCACAACCACACATGCATTAAATCCCTTATTTGGTACTAAAACCTCTACGTTGATTGTTTTATTTTTCATGCGCGCTAAGCTGTCATAATGGGATCTCGGGTCTCTCTCCCTCTCTACGTGTACGGCCTTAAAAAAGAATCACTAACACTGCCAGAGGCCAGCACTTTTATGACATTTTTACTCGCAGCGATTATTTATTGATTTTCAACACGTGTGTGCATGTGTGACTTGAGTGACAGAAAGAAAAAGAGGCTGTTTTTAGGAAAAGGTCACCCCCACCCCACNCCAAACCTCCTCCACCCCCATCTCAGTTTTTCCATACAACGAACAAGAGTGTGGGGGCCCAGAGAACAAAAGTCCTTTCTTAGAGCCACATGTACGATCATCCACCAGTGTGTTGGCTGCTGGCCGCCGGGGCCCTTCAGAGGATCAATTAGCAGGCTAATGCCGGGCAAACACTCCAGATGTACACACCAGGAACTGTTTAGTGGGTGGGGGGGCAGGGCGGAGGGAGTTTAGACAATCTCAGTTTGGAAGCCGAAGTAATGAAAGCCATCCGAAGCCAGATTTGTCAAGGAAAGCTTCAGAGTCAGACTGCTGTTTATCAAATGTAGTGGCAGTGGGCCCGTGTCTTTCTAAAGCGGAGTCACAACTTGTATTAGATTGCCAGCTCGCTTCGTCTGGTCTTTAAATCGCAGGAGTTGTAGCACATGTCATGGTACCTTAAATATCATTAACCGCAACTGATGGTTCATTTACACAACGCCACAACGTCACACTGATGACTGCTGAGAACATACAATAGGAACTGATAAGTTGCACTGTGGAAAGATTTTTAATATTCAATTTGATTTTTTAAACTGTGGAATAGGTTGTATTTTAAATAAATTATTCTCTTATAAACAGGAAAAACTCTAACTCTAACCCTGGAAAAAGGAAGCCCAGTGTAGAACGGCTAACCCTGACCCTAACGGTGTAGATTTTTTTTCCCAAGATTTTCTGATGTAAACTGAACAGTGAAAACACAAAAGCTCTTGTGTAATGAGAGTTTAGTTTACAATAAAAAAAGAAAAGACAAAGAGCAGCTGCAGACATTCATGCAGCTGCATTAAGTTTTCAGCCATCACTTTACGTGGTGGAAACTTAGTGATTACGTTTAACCTCCCAGATATTTTACTGCCTGAATGACTTGTCAACACACACACTTGCATCTCAGTTGGAATAGACGAGAGACATAACAAAGCAAGCTTGACGTATGTGGTGAATAATGGCTGAGTTTATCCATCTTCCTAAAGAAGATACAAAATGTAAAATCCTAATCTGGGCAGTTTGTGGTGAGGAGTCTGCATGTTTGCTGCTTCTAAAGAACACATAGAGAAGAAAGTTTATGACTTGACTGATGCAAAGATATGCTGTTTTGGGCACTAGGATGTTTCCTTGGCTTCAGAAAATAAAAATTATCTAATGCAAAGAGGCTGAGAGGCAAAGTCATGAAAGAAACTGTCGCTCATCCAACAAACTCACCTCCCCGTGTTTGCAGTCATCCCCTCTGATGAAGTGTCCTTGGCGAAAATATTGAATCCCTACCAGCTCTTGGGCTGCTGCTTTTTAGCTGAACCTAAATCTGACCTCAGTGGAAAAGAGATTTTTCATACAGGAGTTTATAGAGGTATTATTAAAAATCCTTAAATCAGTTATTCCACTAACTGTTTCCCACCACCCAACTAAAAACTGTAGGCGAAAAACTAAAGTAGACCATGTGGGTTCAATTCCCAGCAGAGACAACATTCTAAATATGTGTATGCTATATTAAATAGCCTTCGCCAAAATGATTTTAGAAGTACCATACCAAGCACTGAGTGGTACATTTTCATACCTAAATTAAAGGACTACACCAGTCATTTTGCATGTTTGAACCTAACATATTCAATTTTCATACAAGTAACATTACTGACAACCATTTCCCAAAGGATAAAATCGTATTTCAGCTTCCTGATATTTTGCAAAACCTCTTAATCTTTCAAACTCAAATATTAAAGTGATACACCCACCTTAAAAATTGATGTTTCACCTGCTAATAATTACGCAGCCTTATGAAGTCACAGTTGTTTAAATTTTTCGATAAATGCAGGTCTTCTTTTGGGACTGTATTCCCCAGTGGAGACATACATTCACTCTGCGCTTTTCACTGCACTTAAATGCTAAAATTCTGAAACTTCTGAAAAAAAACCCCTGAATATACATGTTGTTCACAATGATGGATTACCTATCCCAAGAACATTTCAAGTATCAAAAAGTTAATTTTAATAGCGTACCAGAATAAACTGAAACCAATGGTGGTCTGGAAGGCAGGAAACAATTTTTTTAACTCACCGTTCCAGTAGTATGCTTAGGGAAATGGTTGTCAGTAACATTACGTGTATGAAAATTGAATATATTAGGCTCAAACATGCAAAATGGATGGTATGGTCCTTTAAATATTATCAATTATTCAGCAAACTTCTCAAATGCGAGACAAAGAAATGGAAGTTGTCAGTCCTATGGGTTGCACTGTGTTGTCCTGACCCATAAAACAGCCATCCAGAATTGTTTTTGCTGATTTTAAGACTCATTCATTTACGCTGTGAAATAATTCAAGCACACCATCTAGTCAAGCACCAGACTGAACAAGATAAACATTCATGTTGCCAAAAGAGTCACTGCGCAGGATTCACAAGTGCAGGAGATGTTGAAGTTGGCATTTGATAAATGGGATTAGCCCATAAATGTTTAATTAGGCTAATACTGGTGCAAACTCAAGCATGTGTGTCCTGATGACATTTAAATAAACATTTATTTATCCAGAAAGCTGAATACATGTACTATATATACAATAATGCCCTCCTTACATAAACATGTCATAAGGAATAGAGGATGTGGCTGTATATCTGTCTCTCTTTTTCCTTCTATTTTGCTTTCCATCTTCTTTAATGTTTGCATTTGCATCCTGCACATACATCGATGTATACTGTATGTGAGCTGGTATTAATAGTACAACAAAAGTGCATCTATTTAGGAGACTTAGATCATTTGGTGAATTACGCAAATTACAGTAAATGATGACGCTGATTTTCTGCACTTCTGTGTTTTCTGGGTTCCCACTGATTGTGAAATTTCTGGACTATTGTGCAATTTGGAGAGGTGTTCTTTAAAAAAAAAAAAAAAAAAAAAATCCAGATTACCATGCGGTTGTTATAATTACAGGCTACTTTACAGTAATATAGCAGAATTTACTTTGCAGCTTTTAGTAGAATAATGTGACGAATGTGACAGCTAAACTAAATGGCTTTTTCCATGTAGCAGTATTGGGAAAAAAAAAAAGTAGCAANTGACAGCTAAACTAAATGGCTTTTTCCATGTAGCAGTATTGGGAAAAAAAAAAAGTAGCAACTTTCTGAAAAACAAACTGCAATAGTTCATATGTGAAGCCACGCCTGATGCATTCTGTCATAAGATGTTTTTGTGAAAAGTCTGAATGGTAAATGCTTCAAACATGAAAGTCAGGTCAAGAACCCAAACCCACATTAACAACAGTTCATTACATGCAATATCTCTGTGATTCAAGCTTTTCACAAAGACATCTCATCAAAACACACCAAGCTCGGCTTTGCACGTAAACTATTGCAGGTGATTTTTGGGAGTTGCTGCTTTTTCCTGCTAGGTGTGATTTTTTTTTTTTTTTTNTTTTTTTTTTTTTTTTTATGTATTTTACAACATTTGTCGTACACGTTTATTACGTAAGCTGATGTTTTTCATCTCTGCTGCAGTGGAAAAGAGACTTTAGAAACATGGAAGAATCCAGAAAGAAAGAAGGTCCCAGAGGTCTTTTGACTGAAATCACAAAGAAGTCATATATATGAGTATGAGTACATGAGTATTTCTTCCACTTTGTGTGAACGCACATGTGCATTTCTCAGCCTGTAGCTGCCTGAGACTAGCATGTGTTTTTTTTAGCGTACGGAAGTCGTTTCTGTTTTCTCTACCAAATTCTGTTGCAGTAAAGTCAGAGATATGAGAATAGCAGCAGCCTCCGCAGCAGCCCAGGGGATTTGTGTGTGTGTGTTTGTGTGTGTGTGTGTGNTGTGTGTGTGTGTGTGTGTGTGTGTGTGTGTGTGTGTGCGGCTCTGCGTGCCACCTATATCTCAGTCCTTGTCCAGACCTCCTGTCTCAGGGGAAGAGGAGGATATACATAGACCTCTGAGTAATGGCACTGGCAGGCACTAACACATAAACACACGCCGCAGAGCGTGGTTCTTGTCACTCGGAAGCCTGGCGTCTACGATTGTTTTCCCTCATCATCCCAAATTGAAGCCTGGCATTGTCTTTCACATGTGCAAAGTGTTTCATGACATCTGAGGCCAAAGCAACGAAAACGCTGTGTGCAATGTTTGAAAATTGGCGGATCGTGACGAGCTGACTTTTTGGAGATGCAGAACAAGCTGATACACAGTTAATTTTATTTTAATTGAACAGGTCCTTTAAAAAGTGTTTTGTTTTTTTTGTTTCTTTCCTCCTCTCCTCCTGGTTTCCTTCCGTTTATCGTTTCTGCTTCATCTTTATACCTTTATTCCTTTATTTATCCCCCTCTTCCTGCCCTTCTCTCTATGCTCTTTCCCTCTCCATCCCTCCCAGTCTCTCCCTCTGGCTGCTTTTACTGTTTTCTTTCCTTTTCTTGCCTTTGTTTCCTTTTCCCTCTAGAAGTCTGTGTTGTTGGTATCAGTGGAGCAGCTTTCTGATATAACCGCCCACTCTGTTCATGCTTAATAGAGAAGCAAAGTGGGAGGACTTATTTTGGGGATCAGTGTTATGGAAGTGAAGACCTTCCATTTTCTGCATAGATGATATTGGGCGACTCACCGCTGGACAGACATGAAACTCTCTTNAAAAAAAAAAAAAAAAAAAAAAAAGTGGTTCGTTCTTTAAAAAAGTTAAAAATACAAAACTATGCACATATTGAATTATTAGTTACGGTAACTGTGACTCCCAAGAAGCACTGCAATAAGAAACATCCAGTCACACATCTTAAAATCCAGTTGAATGTACAGCTAATGCTAGGCTAACGCAGGAAACAAACTCTAAAATCTAAATCCGTTTCCTTTCAGATTGTTGATCAGTTTTGGATCAATTCAGCAGCTGTGGCCCTGCGATTTGTTCCTGTCCTGAACTTGACTTTGATTTGCACATTTTTCTAGGATCTTCTCCATAGCAAAGACCGCTGTGAACTCATGGGTCTGCAGCATTTACAGCCATTCACTACAGCTGAAATATTTTTAACGATGACCACATTATAACCCGAACACTGGGATTAAATTATACAGGAGACTGTTTCTACACTACCGCTCAAAAGTTTAGAATCACTTTTCATTTACTTTTTCATTTAATTGTTGCAATTTTATTCAATAATAGTGTTTTTGAAATTATATGAAAAAAAACCCGAAATGTATTTTACAATGTTTTATTTCATATTTCTAGTATATATGGGGGAAAAAAAAGTTTTTAAATAAATAACACAATTTTAGTGATTTCTCATCAAAGTTTCCACCGTGAGATTTAATCTCTGCTTTGTAAATATTCAGCATCAGTTTCTAGAGCATCAGGGAATAATCTAGAATTTCCTAATAATCTCTGGAACCACATCCAGCTTCTCTACATGAATTTAGAATCATCTACAACTCAAGTCAGGATTCTGGACAATTGTAAAATGCCTTAATTTTTTACAGCTTCTTGAAAATTATTTTAAACCTGTAAGTACATAATACTAACAGACATATATAATTATTTTCTACATGAAATAAAACTAGTTTTACATGACTGGAAACATTGATTCTATGTGAAAATCACTAGTGACTCCAAAATTTGAGCAGTAGCGTATGCCGTATAATTTTACAATAGACAAATGTACCTCTGGAATCCACGGCCTCACCCACTCTCTCCCCCTCTCTGTCCTCTCAGTTGGGAGAAGCGTGTGGACCAGCGGGGCAGGTTCTACTATGTGGACCACAACACCAGAACCACCACGTGGCAGAGGCCCACCGCCGAGTCCGTCCGCAACTACCAGCAGTGGCAGAGCCAGCGCAGCCAGCTGCAGGGCGCCATGCACCAGTTCAGCCAGCGCTTCCTCTACCAGGTGCCACTGCTCTCTGGCGGCCATGTTTACATACACAGGTTATACTGGGTAGTCATCGCTATCACATGATGGGATTGCGCTAACCCAAATGTAATGACGGATCAATTCTCACTCTGAAACACAAATATTGCACTTGACAGCACATCATCATTAACAGCAGAATTTTTTATATGGACGGAATCACTATTGTACAGTGTTTCACCATTTCACTGTTTGGCTACAGAAAGTATCAGTTGATCAGCGCACCGGTGTCCCATTAGCGTAGCGTTGTTGTCACAGGCGTTTCAGGTAAAAGCCAGTGAAAATCTGCATGTTAAGAAGCTGCTTCATATTTAACAGCCGCGTTTTATACTGTTTATTAATGCTGCTTCCTCTGCTGTCAAAGCGATATTGACATGTTAAACCAGCAAAGGAAACATAAATTCTCAGCTTTCTTTCGAGCTCAACATTTTAACAGATAGGTACAGAAAGTGTGTGTGTGGCTGTGAGTCAGGTGTGAGAGACACACACTTACCACCAGACTGAAACAGGTCTAAGTTTGCGTGACAGTGTGTTTTATGAATTGCTTCCCTGCCATGTAAATAAGAAAATACTGTAGTACACCTCTTCCAAGGCAAACAACAAAAGAGGCCAGTGTAACAGGCGTTTATGAATGAGGGAACATGGTTATGTGATGATGCTATTTGCTCTTATTGATACGTTAAGGGACCATACCATCCATTTTGCATGTCTGAGCCTAATATATTCAATCTTCATACGTGTTACATTACTGACAATCATTACCCAAAGGATAAAACCATATTTCAGCTTTCCTGATATTTTGCAANATTACTGACAATCATTACCCAAAGGATAAAACCATATTTCAGCTTTCCTGATATTTTGCAAAATCTTGTAATCTTTCAAAGTCAAATATTCAAGTGATACACCCACCATAAAAACCAGTGTTTCACCTGCTAATAGTTACACAGCCTTATGAAGTCATGGTCATTTAATTTTTTTGATAAACACAGGTCTTCTTTTGGGACTATATTCCCTGGTGGAGACATACATTTACTCTGAGCTTTTTATTGCGCTTAAACACTAAAATTGTGCAACTTTCTAAAACACCTGAATATATGTGTTGTTCACAAAAATGGATTACCTATCCCAATAACGTTTCAAGTATCAACTTTAGTATCGACTTTAACAGCGTACCAGAATGAACTGAAACCAGTGGTGGTCTGGAAGGTAGGAAAACATTTTTTAACTCACCGTTTTAACTCACCGTTCCTCACGTTGCTTGAAGTGAAAGCAACATGTCCTGTCACATAATAAATCTTAATTTCAATTTATCATCACCACAATTGTAACATTGGACCAGAAACAAACTTGAACATGTTTACATTAAGTTCAGCTGTATGCAGCATTCTATGGTCTCCTTCTTGGAAAATAGCCAGAAGATTTTCCCTATGGGGGAGGGGGGGGGATTAAAGATGTTATTTGAGATGTTTATTGTATTTTTCCAGTGGAAGCAGTGGCGTTTTAGTCGTCTGATAGCAGTCGTCCTCTCAGTGAAGCAACCAAGGTCAGGTAGCAGCCAGACAGTAAAAACTAGAACAACAGAGCTTTCTGAATGGACCATTAGTAAAAACAGCCTTAAATCTCTTACAGGCTTCTGTAAAAACACCCCACCCTGAGCTCTGTGTGTGTGTGTGTGCTGCTGTGTCAATGTTTATGATGATGTGTGTGTGTGTGTGTGTGTGTGTGTGTGTGTGTGTGTGTGTCTGCGTCTCATGCCGAAGTTGTATTTATCTGTGTTTCTGTGTTTATTCATGTATGTCTGCAGGGGTTTTTGGTGCTTCTGTGTGTGTGTGTGTGTGTGTGTGTGTGTGTGTGTGTGTGTGTGTGTGTGTGTNTGTGTGTGTGTGTGTGTGTGTGTGTGTGTGTGTGTGTGTGTGTGTGTGTGTGTGTGTGCGTGTTTTCTATCACTGCCTTTGATTCCATCCAGCCTTCAAATCCTCTGTCTTTATCCCTTTATCTACCACCACCATCATCCTGTCCCTCCCTCCCTCTCTTTTTCTCTTGTTTTCACACACTTTGCCTCTTTTTGCACCCAGATGTTCCCCCTTTTACTCTCCCCACATCCCTCACCCTGGTTAGTGGTAAATTTTTTTTTTTTTGAGCAGTTGTTTATTAACCAGAATATTCATGCACGCGTTGTTGAAGTTTATTGTTTATTTAATTGGATCCCCATTAGCTGATGCCTCAGCAACAACTATTCTTCCTGGGATCCATTCAGTCAAACATAAAATCACACATTTATGTTAAAAAGAAAACTAAAATTAAGTAAAAATTACAAAGAATTCAATTTCACACCAATCATCACGTTACCAAAAATTACATGATAAAATATCCAAACATATCACAAATCATGTTGAAGTAAAATTTTGTAAATTTTTTTATTATGAGTCATGATCTGTCTAGTTAAAACATCTGCAATGTTTATCGTTAACATCCAAAATTCAACATATACAGGGATATAAATTTTCGGTCATATTAGCCAGTCCTAAATGTAATTGTTGTGATATTGCTGTAATTTAAAAGGCATTTTAAGATGCAGGAAAGTAGAATTATTAAATAAAATCACAAGAAATATTGTATGTATCAGTCATATATCAGGAACCAATCACATCACTGGTTATATTTTTATGCACAGTTTAATCCAGCTACTGTAGAAACCTCTTTAAGAATGTTTTCTTCTGCCATAAGTGTCTCTTAAGCACTTTGTAACTTGTTTTGAAATGTTCTATAGAGTTTACTTTTTGTCATCATTATTATTATTAAGATGTGATCTGGCTTACAGGCATCTTGAAACTGTTACATGGAAAATCTTACTGCTTTAACATACGTCTGACGCACACAGCATCACATTATGAGTACGTTTAAATTTGGAAATATGTAGCAGACATCATCATTGGATTTGTTTGCTTTGTTTTGACTTTGCAATGATTAATCAATTAGTCGATCAGAGGGAAATTTAAGGACCATACCACCCATTTTCCATGTTTGAGCCTAATATATTCAATTTTCATGAGGTTACTGACAATCATTTCCCAAAGCATACTACCGGAATGGTAAATTAAAAATGTTTTTTCTACCTTCCAGACCGCCATTGGTTTCAGTTCATTCTGGTACGCTATTAAAATCAACTTGTTGATACTTGAAATGTTCTTGGGATAGGTAATCCATCATTGCGAACAAGACATGTACTTTTTTTTAGAAGTTACATAATTTTAGCTTTTAAGTGCAATAAAAAGCGCAGAGTGAATGAGTCTCCACCAGGGAATATAGTCCCAAAAGGAGACCTGCGTTTATTGAAAAATTTAAACGACTGTGATTTCATAAGGCTGTGTAACTGTTTGGAGAAACATTGATTTTTAAGGTGGGTGTATCACTTGAATATTTGATTTTGAAAGCTTAAGAGATTTTGCAAAATATCAGGAAAGCTGAAATACGGTTTTATCCTTTGGGAAATGATTGTCAGTAACGTAACATGTATGAAAACTGAATATATTGGGCTCAAACATGCAAATTGGGTGGTATGTCCCTTTAATTGGCTGCAGGTGATTAGGTCCAGTCTCCAGTGTGAGGATTTGTTGCTCTTCTGCATTTCATATGACTGTACATACACTGAATCCCTTTGTTTTGACTATTAAGGCCGTTACACACCAAGAGAATAAATAACACAAAATTTTTCTGGGGCAAATTCGTCATGGCGATTTTTGTGAATATTTATATCGGTTCACCTCCCCCCCCCCCCNCCCCAAAAAAAAAATGCACTATGAAGAAAAATTGAGTCAACATCAATTGCTGATGACCTGGGTTGATTTTCCTTAACAGGAAGAAAGAAGGAAAAATTGAAATTCTGGGTGCATCAATACTAAAGAGGAGGCGAGAGCACAGAGAATTTCATTATTTGTTAGAAGAATTAAAGCTTTATCATGGCTGCTGAGCTGGGGATCAATAATCCACCGTTAGCATAATGAAGCTCTTCAACTATCCTCCTCCTCCTCCTCCTCACGTTGTCTTTATAATCATTATCTCTTCTATCATATAGGACAGCATTCTGTGACGCAAAAACAACCAGACGTTCTGCCGCATTGAATGTTTCAAGTTTGACGTTACCAGCAAATTCCACTTTGATTGGTCCGATGTACAGTTTAAAAGTTGGAAAAATCGCGCTTCATCCCCGCGATTTTGTCAAGCAAATCTCCATCGTTGATGTGAAAGGCTCCATTGACAGGGTGTGATTTCGAAAAATATTATAACGCATGAAATATTCACACAAATTATTCACCTCTGGTGTGGAAAGGCCTTTATTCCAACAAAGTATTTTGAAGATGACACCTGGGATGGAGACCATTTTGTAAGAATTTATAAAGTATTAACCAAAAACCTAATAAATAGATTAATTGATAATGAACATAATAATTTATTGCAGCCCAAATTAATTCATGTTTATTCTCCCTGTATTAGAAGTAAGCCGCTGTTGTCCAGACAGACAGGAATGATGATATTTAGTGATTTGATTTATGCCTGAGAGAGACTCTGTATTTAAAGGCTCCTTGTCTGAATAAAGCTTAAACGTATGACATCATTACCAGTGATGTCATATTTTATTATTAGTAGACTTATTGGTAATGTGAGCCTCTGTTTCAGGTTTTGGTGTAACCAAAAGGCAACATCGCACAGGCTCGGTTTAAGTTTGGTATGGAAATATTTTAGGTTTGGAGCCGTCTGGAAACTTTGAGGCCCCAGTCAAGACCGCGTGCTTCCATCCTTCCTCATCTCCTTCCCTCCTCCCCTCTCTCTCGTCTCCCTCAGGCTGTGTGAGAAAAGCCAATAGGCAGGTCTGCCCTCCATGTTGATCGTACCCTGTTCTGTCTTGGAATGCCCACACGGCTGATAGGAGCGACTATTTATGGCTCCACAGTGTGTGAACAAGGAACACACACAAAGAGCTCATAGTTTTAACTGTGCGCACACATGAACACAGCCACGTGTCCATGTGGCTGTGTTCATCGTTTAAGGAAGTCATTATTCAAAGAAATTATTTCTAAAGCTCATTTGTTTGTTTTTTGTTATTAGCTATCATTACATCATGCTTTATTGACTTTTAAAATCCAGACAAGTCAGTTTCCTTCACTCTGGGTGATCAGGAATTTTGAAAAATTATCAAAGTAAATGGATGCATTGTGTGTGTGTTTTACATGAATGCAAGGCGTGTGTGCGTGCTTACTGTTAAATCATGCACTCCTCCTTTGTGTTTTGAAGCAGATGTGTTCACAGGGCTGTAATGTCGTGGTCAGGTGCCACATTTCTTTGCCATAGCACATGACAACGAAAGAGGTCAAGGGGCCGTCCATCCTCTTCAGTTGTCCATGACGCTATAATGGGCACATGTGCGCACACACAAACACAACAAAAGTTTGCTTGTGCAAACTCATAAACACACCACTAAAGATTGAATGCACTGGGAGTTTATATATATATATATATATTAGGGACACAAGCATACACACACATACATTCATTGTTCCACAATGATGCAACACGTGTGTTTTTGTGGGCGTGTGTGTGTGTGTGTGTGTGTGTGTGTGTGTGTGTGTGTNTGTGTGTGTGTGTGTGTGTGTGTGTGTGTGTGTGTAATTGCAGCTCATTAGGAACCCCAGAGAGAGCAGTCTCAGAGTCATTAACTGCAGTTTCCGGCTCTCACCTCCCCCCAAACTTCTTTTACCTCTACCAGCATCTCCTTTTACTTTAGCCCCACCCACCCAGCCACCCACCCCACACCCATCCATCCCACACCCCATCTTTCTAACTCCTCTCTATACTGTATATGTATATCTCTATATATCCCCTCAATTTCCATTTCCTTCTCAAAAATCCCCCTCTTCCTGCAGTGTACCAAAATGTCTTTTCTCCTTATCTTTGCCCCATTTCAATGCCCCCCTTCCTTTTTTTCCCCCTTTCTTTTCCCGTTGCTTCCCCTCCTCCACCCGCCTACAAGCAGTCTATTCTGTAATCTTTTGAAATTTGTTGGTATTATGTAAAGATTACCAGTGGGGTAAGCAACGCTGTGTGATTTTAAATGAGTTAGAAAGCATTTAATTTGAGCCTGTTTAGCTCCATATAATCAATAAAAACATGAGAAATTTAAAGGTGCTTGAAACTAAGCAACTGGTCTTTCACTTTAGTTCAATGTAGGTCTTAATATTTTAAAATAGAACTACAAAGAGAGATCTTTGGGTTTTTTTTACATTACTTGTTTGGGGTTTAATGTTTCAGTCATGCAATTCACTTAAAAGACTTTTTTCTAGTCAGTTTTAGCAGAAAGATAGACTGAATAACTAAAACAAGTCAAGACCAATTATCTTGAAAGAAGTCTAATAATCTGATGCATATAGTGCTTCATGAGATTATTTTGTTGTCTAAGAAAAAAAATTTAAAGGACCATACTGGTGATTTTGCATGTTTAAGCTCAATAAATAAGCTCAGTAAGTACTACCTGCATATACATTAATTTACTGATAACATTTTTCCAAAACATAAACTGTATTTTAGTTTTCCTGGTATTTTGCCAGATCCTCTAATCTTTCAGCATCAAATGTTCAGGTGAGATACCCACTTTAAAATTCAGTATTTCACCTACAAACACGTACATCCAAATATAGAAGGCACAGTTGTTTTTAGTTTCTCAGTAAAAGCTGTCTTCTCCTGGGACTATATTCCCTGGCGGAGACATACATTTGCCTACATGCAGCTCCGTGTTGAACCAGTTAAATTAAGTAACGTCAACAAAAAAAAAAAAATCAACAGAAGTCTTGCTCGCTGTGATGGATTACTTTTCTCAAGCATGATTCAAGTCTCTACAAGTTGATTTTTTTTATAGCGAACTGGAATAAACTGAAGTCATTGGCAGTCTTGAAGGCAGGAAAAACGAGACTAATATTTACCGCTCTGGTAGTATGGTTGGAAGTGGGTTATCAGTAACGTAACATGTATGCAGGTTATATCTATTGGACTCAAAACATGCAAACCACCAGAATGTCCTTTAATGCTGGAATCTGTAAGTGTACATTGTCATTTTCTATGGCAGCAACAGGTAATTGAATTGACTTGATTATGTTGTAACTACATTAAAGATGGCAGAACGTCTCATCTTGTCTTATGTAGCCACGTCTCACACAACTAACTTTACCCTTTCATGGAATTTGTAAAATATATTTACCAGCACAGGGCTTATAAACTGTTCTGGAGACTTTATTGAATTCCTGTTTTTTCAGTGCAGCTTCCTCTCTTTACCTTCCTTCAATACTTTCCTTCTTCCTCCTCCTCCTCTCCCTCGCTAACTTTCTGTCCATTTTCACTGGAACAAGGACCCTTAACAGCAGCACCTGAATTGGCCCTGTGTTTTATCACGCTCAACAGAAAACACACATCCACACGGGTAGAAGCGCCGTCATGCGTGTCATGTTCACTCATGTTTACACACAGCCAGTCAGGGGTCATATTCCCGTAAAAACCCTGCTTCTAAGTGGTTTATTTCATGAAAGCACAATGAATGGAACTCATTTAAACTGTACAGATGCCGGCTTTGTTAACATTAACATGCAGCTTTTTGTGGAAGTTGTAGAACAAGTCATCACAGATGCCTTGAAAATTACCATTGAAATATAATTTCTTTTTCTTTTTTTTTCTTTTTTTTGTAAGAAGTTTTTGTATAATGCAACTTTATTTATCCCCAAAATAAAATCAGAGAAAAATTATAGACCACATCATCAGTCGCTCAAGGGGCTAATATTACTTCACTTGGTTGGTGGTCAGTGGTGTCGTTACTTCACTGCAGCAATTTAAAAATTGGTTATATACCTCTCACAAAAGTATTAATTAAAGTATTCATAGTACTACGTTTAGTGATATGTTTAATTCCATATGGTTTCTGAAGCTATAATAGTTGTGTAAGTATTCAAATTAAAGCTGCAGTAATTGATTTTGGCCACTAGGTGGAAGTAAACTAACAAAACATGCTGAGTGACAGTCCTGATGTATTATTGACTTATCAAGTTGTTACGACTAAAATTTTAGCATATATTTGTCCCTTTGCACATTCAGCAGACACAGAGCGGCATTAACAACCCACTGGAGTTAGCTAGACTCTCAGCTTCTTTACTAGCTTCTCCTCTATTTTGCCCTGTATTTGGGTTGCTGTGTATGTAGCCTACCATTGTTTCATCCCAACTTTCTTAGTGGAAGCAGCTGCTTTGTGCTGCTGGAAGTGGATTGATGAGAGCTGATATGACTCAACTGTACAGTAAATCAAACAAAAAACGAGACTTAAAGCTGGAGTTAAGTGAGAATTCTGTGTATTCCTCACCAACAGAAATCCATTTCCCATTACAAGTAACGATTTCATTCAGTGTTAATAAATACAAATATTAATCAATGCAAATTTAAATGCCCAACTAGTCAAAATTTCATCTGTGGTGTCTAACTTTGAAAAAGTTCTTTATTTGGTATTCTAACAAATCCGAAACACTCCAACCTTTATTTCACACATTTTTGCCAACACGCTGCTTTTTTCCTCTCTTCCTTGCCCTCCCTCCCTCCCTCCCCCTTGCTTGTTTTCTCAGTCTCTTTTTTTCTTTCCTCCTTCCAGCTTCACTCTGTCTGGAAGCTGGTGAGGATCTGAATGGTCAGAGCTGGGATGAAGTCATCATGTCTTTATATCATTATATTCTCCTTTTACCTTTTTTAGTCACAGAAAACCCATAAGGGTGGGGCACCGGGGCAAAGATTGGCTGTCGATGGGAGTGACACACACACACACACACACACACACACACACACACTCACACACTCTCACACACACCCTTTAACCCTGTTATGTGCCCGCTTTTGCTCCTCCAGCAAGCCCAGTCCTTTCCATCCCAGCTCCTTCAGAGTTTCCATGACAGAGCCCCTTTAAATGGGCACAGTCACATTTATTTTTGGGAAACGCCACGTAAAGTGACGTCGACACTCAGCGGATAATACTCCGCTTTATGACTTCTCAGGACATAATCATCATTTTGTGTTGCGCTGCGCTGCGCAACATTTCTCTGGAAAAGCCTTTTTGAAGTTTCACCAGCTTTCATTTGGAAAATGGGGGCTTTACATAATTTTCACCTCAGTACACTGGACAAAAGTCAAGCACAGCTTCTGTTGCTGAAACCAGAGATTTGATAGAGGATAAAGCTAAATAAACTGTTTTCCTACATTTTTACAGACATAAATCCACTCATCTCATCATAATTAGTATAAAAATTTTTTCTGAAAGAATATGTATATATTATTTGTTTATTTTGCACTTGTGCTTTCCTTCTGGCAATCACCAGATGATGCTCGCAGTGTGCCAACTCGTTATTTACGCTATTTTTACAGTACTACACTGACCGCGGTGACAAAATGTTGTCATTAAAGGGCCTGTACTGTTTATGGCGGCAGGGTTAACAGTGTTAAAGTTGTTTAGGACACACCTAAATGATAAACATCTTTTCACTCGTAGGTCATAAAAACCCGTCAGTGGCTTGCTAATTCCTAACAAGCGTCTTTTCAGCTACTTTTCCACTTGAGCTAATATATTCGTGTGTATTTATATTTGTGTGTCCCTACATAAGAACATACACATCGAATTACTATTTGCCAAGGACAAATTTTTCCACACCGTGGCACACACACCTTCTCCACACACTTTTTTCTCCCTGTGTGTGTGTATGTGAGTGCAGCTTGAGTAAACCCCACAGTGGTTTCCAGGCTCAGGGTGAATAAAGGTGCCTTTTGTCAGGCATGGGGTGGGCTGGGGCGGTGGGTTTGGGGGT
>VXCM01006009.1:30900-56896 GCA_014773175.1 Lucifuga dentata
TAATGGGGGTGCATTGGTGAGGCGAGCGGGAAGCCGGGAGGCGGGGCTTGCATCCAGCCAGTGAGCTCATTGGAACAGCGTTGTTGTTTTATCCTCCTACTGAGCATGTAGTTTTTGGAAAGCATACGAGCTGCCGGCCGGCCAGCTCCCTCAGTCGCCCTTTACCGCTGCACCAGAGAGGAGCCCCCACCATCCTTTCACACTTTCCTCCTCCTTCACACTCACACACACACACACATACACACACTCACATGCACACACACAGACACACACACAAAGTAGAGCCAGCTCTTCGTTTTGTATGCTGTGAAACAAACACCTTAGACTGAGCCTCCTTCTTGATTCATGATATTTTTCCTCACAGTATTTTTTTGCAACCTCATCGTTTTTTGGGTTTTCTTTTTTTTTTTTTTTTTTTTTNTTTTTTTTTTTTTTTTTTTGTCCCCTACTTCCTCCTCATCATCACCCTCATCTTCATGTGGTGGTGAGACCCTGAGTAACGGGCAGAAGACTTTCAAATTGTGCCGCGCAATGAGGACAAACAGGCAGAGAGAGAGAGAGGGAGAAAGTAGGAAGGTGGAAGAAGAAGAGAAGAGAGAGCGAGAAAGATGTCCTAACTGGATTCGTTTTGTCTCTCAATTTGTTTCTCCCTCAGTCGTCTGGCGCTCCCGTGGAAAATGACCCTCTGGGCGCACTGCCTCCTGGATGGGGTAAGTTTGCCATACACACACACATGTTGTTTTTGGCCTCTTAAATTGTGCGAACGCTACACACGAACACACAATCCCGCATATGCTGTTGGGAAAATGCCAGCCTCGGTCAGTGAGGATTTCTGAACCTGAAGCTTTGTAAAATGCTCAGGAAATTTGGCTTCTTCTTCCGTTAGATTTCATTGAGCAGTGGGATTTACGGCCACAGAGCTGCTCAGTACCTGGCTGAAGGTGGCCAGTGTTCCGATCCGATCAGTCAGGGTTGGATTCTTGAGTCAGAGCTGTTTTCAATCAAAAACCAGCTCCCCTGCNGATCCGATCAGTCAGGGTTGGATTCTTGAGTCAGAGCTGTTTTCAATCAAAAACCAGCTCCCCTGCCAGTCCAGCGCAGGTATGTTTGATATCTCTTGCCAATGGTCAAAAAGCCAATCTGCAACCAAGAGGCAAAACAATTTGTCAAGAAACTTAAAGCTGGATGCATATTTTTTTTTTTTTTTTACCTGGCCTTGATTTAGTCATTTGAAGTTCTTTAAAGTTTGTTTTTTGTTCTTCTGAGGACTGAGAAGGTGAGCGTTTTGAGGGGTGTGTGCAGCATGAAAGTGCAGTTCTAATGATTTTTAAACCGGTATGCAGCATCATTACAAAACAGCTGATTCTAAAGAATATTACTTCAGTTATCTACTTTAATTATTCAATCTCTTCCTCTCAGCGAGAACATCAGTTGTTGAGTTTCATTATGTTGTAACGAGTCTGTGTAGGATGTCTCTGAGTTTTGTTTTTTTTTGCTCTGCTCACGTTATGCCGATTTATCGCCGTACACACACATCCTTTCCTGTGGCCACAGTATTGATGGGACACTACATCATCCAGCATTTTCTCTGATGAGTAATGCAACCCGATATGCTCAGAACCGTGTCACTCATACACACTCATTCAAAACAAAGGTTGCTGGAAGGTTCTGTCCCACCAACTTTTTCTCAGACTCCATCACAAAGCAATTTTTCTCTCCAAAAACCCTCACTCCACTTCTCTGCCCATGATGCCTTTTCAGCATGTTGCGGTACCTCAGAAGAAAACCTCAATTATACCGCTGGCTCCGACTCTGCGCTCTGGCGTGTTCTTTTTCATCTGTGGTTGCTTCCCATCTTTTTTTTTTTTTTTTCACTCCAAGAGACCAACGGAGAAAGATGGGAAAGAAGGAAAAGGGGAGAGAAGGGACAATGGAGACGGAAAGAAAGTCTCTGCTGCACGATTGGGTGGGGAATAGTTGAAACACTTCAAAGGGAGAAGTAATGTGGGGCTGAGAGAGAGCAAATGAGCTCAAAGGAGGAAAGTAAGAAAGCTTGTAAGAGTTGCAATGTGAGAGCTACTGTTTCTGGGCCCTCCACACACTCCTGCTAATGAGAAAAAGATGTCAGCAAGCGATGGAGGGAGGAGGAGGAGGAGGAGGGGGATNCTCCTGCTAATGAGAAAAAGATGTCAGCAAGCGATGGAGGGAGGAGGAGGAGGAGGAGGGGGATGGGGCATCAACTGTGCTCTCAGAGACCACTGGCCTATCGTACACACACACAAACACACACACGTAAACACAAAATTTTACTGCTGTGCTCCTATATTTGTTTTTTATGGACCCCCCCCATTGCGCTCAATCAACTTCTTGTAATCCTTTAGTCATGAAATATCTCAATCCCTGTTTATTTTCTCCATCCAGCGCAGCCACCTTCACTCTCCAACGCTCCCACTGCTGCTACCACATTTACACACACACACACACACACACTCAGGGTTACCCTAGTGAGGTATTTCAGATCAAGCCACAGTGAAATATCACACTAGCTCGTTGGTTTTCTATCGTGATGGCGAGATTTTTTTCTCTTAGTCCCAAAAGGCGCAGCGGGCCCAGCACATATGATTTTTTTTTTTTTTTTTTTTTCCGTAACCTAGATTAGGTTGTTAAAAAAAAGTTTGTTTCAAGTTTGTAAAATTCCAATTCATATTCCTTATGTCTTTTCACTTTCACCAAATTCCATGAAAGACGTTCAAATGTGCCGTTCTCTTTCATTTGTGTCCACAGAGAAGCGTCAGGACAATGGGAGAGTGTACTTTGTCAATCACAACACACGGACGACACAGTGGGACGACCCACGGACCCAAGGGTAAGTGTGCAAAGCAGCATCGGTCGAGTGTGAAACTCAGCATAAAAAGTAGTGTTACAGCGTGTGCGCATGCGTTTCTGTTTTGGCTGCCTGCTTGTTAGTTTGTGTGTGTCCTTGGGTATTTGCTTTGGTTATTTCGCTTGTCTAAGAGAAAACATTATCATCATACATAACTTAGCAAGAGTCATTTTTAAGGGTCCGGACGACATTTAAATCAGTTCCTCTACTAAATAAAAAAAGGTGTCAAAAAGAATCACAAAGGAGCCAGGATGGAAGTTGATACCGTATTGATCCTGGTATTAAAAATTCTTTTTTAATATTGCTCAGCTTCTATTACAACCAAATCTAAAAAATTTTTTTTGGCTTTAGCTGCTGATATTATGCTGTCTCTGTGCCAAATTTATGAGCCCGTCTTCTTGTTGTTTCAAGCAAACCTAACTACTCAAGGCCAGAAAACTCCTAACCACAGTCCAGAAGGTATTGCGAAATACCTTTTTTGTTATTTCTGTTCTGAGGTCAGAACAGTAAGTAAACCAATGTAGTGCTCGTGATGATGTTTTTTTGCTGATCATTTGGTCATTTATTTTGACATCACACTCTTATTTCTTTGACATCAAAACACTAACATAGTCAGTCTCTTTCTGTGAAATATTTTCTTTGTCCGCTTCACTCATGCTAGTTTAGTCTCTCTCTGCCTTTCAGACAGTTATAGCTGATCAAACTGTTTTCACATATTTCAGGTTTTCTTTCATGTCACATTTTTAAGTCAAACTCCAGATTTGGTTGCAGCTAACAGGGACATGTAGGCATTCTGAGCCCCGTGAACAGTATTGCTCAGGGAGTTCCCTTTTTTATCATATATATTTTATGTGGACCCATCGAACTGTCACCATCGTTACCGCACTACCAACGGCCCACTAGCCTTCATTCTGGGCTTGTGCAAGCTTTGGTTTTGAAGTTGGCATCTGAATAAGTCAAGCACACCTCCAGGATCCTCAGAGGAGGATCTTGGCATGACTAGGAAGGATCAGGCCCAGAGCAGGATTCTGTTTTACTGTCCGGGGCTTTAGAACCGCAGGTCGAAAGGGCGGCATGTTAGTTTTATCCCAGAGACGAGGCCCTCCGACTGGGATCGTGCTCACTGCCCTCTCCCTGTTGCAGGATGATCAAGGAGCACCCCTTGCCCCCGGGCTGGGAGATGAAGTACACCGCAGAGGGAGTCCGATATTTTGTGGACCACAACTTGCGCACCACCACCTTTAAAGACCCCCGACCCGGGTTTGAGTCAGGGTAAATATTCACTTAGCCCCTCCTCTCAACCTCGCTTTTTTTTTTTTTCCAAGAAATCAAGTACTTTGCAGAGGCAGACAGTCTGAGGAACTGGTCTTGATGAGGAGCTGCTTGTCATCTGTTATTTCGCAGATGTCATGACGCTTTGGCAGGTGCAAAACCAAGAGTGAAGAAAATCAAAACTTCCTAAAATATGGCACGCTGATTTTGCCAGGGTCAAACATAATTTATCGCAAACATTCTTTTAGATGACCCTCCTATTTTATGAAATCCTAAAAAGAAGATAAAACTAGATCAAACTGTATTTTTAAGGAAACCACATCATCTTATCAGTCACATTTTTGTTTTTCTTTATATGCTATTTCATTGAGCCCATGTTTGACCATTGCCTTTTATTTCTTTGCCTTTCTACTTTTACTTTTTCTTTTTCTTTGAATAGGAGAGAATCAACCTCGGCACAACATATTTTATCACATGCACATGTTCACGCAAGCACACATGTATACACACATACACGCACCTTCCCCCTCAGCTTGTGGATATGCGCTTTGCCTTGAAGCAATCTCAAATCTCACCGCAAATTCAGGAAAATGTGCAGATGTGCGACAGCAGATCCACTGCAGACTGTGCTGGCATGTGTGTGGGTGTGTATTTGTGTGTGTGTGAGAGAGAGAGAGAGAGAGAGTGTGTGTGTGTGTGNATGTGTGTGGGTGTGTATTTGTGTGTGTGTGAGAGAGAGAGAGAGAGAGAGTGTGTGTGTGTGTGTGTGCATCTACAAGCTACTTTTCATGCTGATATTTCAATATATGAAGGTCTGCAGGCTGTGTTTTTAGGCCGGCGGTCGCTCCTGAAAGGGTCCTCACTGTTTTTACATTGGATTCTGCAGGAGTGTGTGCGCACCGCCAGCTCTCTGCCGTTGTGGTCTCCATTTCCTAACCCAAACCAAGATGTGCCTGGCAGTTTGGCGAGCACAAATCCAAGGCATTACAGGCCCATTTCTCTCTCTCTCTCTCTCTCTCTCTTTTTCACTCTTTTCTCTCTGGCTAACCCTCTCCAGCGCTGACAAGGCACATATCCAGTGTGTGTGTGTGCAGTGGATTGGTGGAGCTTATACTAACACAGCTGCATGCCCAGACTCACCTCCGTCTTTGAGGCCCAGACGCACCGAGCCGCTATTTAGAGCACGGGGGCTGAATTTAATACTTAGGTTTTATCTGGGACTGGTATCTTTTTGGTACTGGTTGATATGAGTAAATAGCACCAAACATATCAAAATGCAGCCTCAAGTTCAGTACCAAGCCTAATTTAAGTTTTTTTTTTTTAAGTCAAATTTGATATTTGAAAGCTAATAAGAGTATTTTTTTTATTTGAAATTAATATATGACTTTGACTATTAAAAAAAAGGTGTCGAAAACGGTATTAAGAACAGGTTTCAAAGTCAAAGCAGCAGTGACATTTCACTGATATACTTGTAAGCATCTTTTTTTTTTTTTTTTNTCTCTCCCTCCCTCTCCCAGGTCTCGGCAGGGCGGTTCACCCGGGGCCTATGATCGCAGCTTCAAGTGGAAATACCACCAGTTCCGTTTTCTGTGCCATGTAAGTGCTGACAAATACCCACACCCACCCGACTTACTCTGTGTGTGTTGCTGAGAATTACGAAGCTGACATATGATGGCTATGGATGAAAATATATGGCTACAGACAGACAAATTCATGGTCAACTGTAAGCGGCTGCTCTTGTCGTCTTTACGGTCAAATTTCATTCCAAATGACCTCATATTCTTGGTGTAATGCTGCTTCTCCTCCTCCTCCTCCTCCTCCTCCTCCTCTTTCTGTTGGTGTTTTTTGGTTGGCAAATGGCTTTATGCGCATTACTGGAGCAGGCTGGTCCAGATTGGTATCTTAAAGGAGCATACCAGTGATTTTGCACGTTTGAGCCCGATAAATACGACACGCATACGTGTTGCATTACCACCAACTATTTTCCAAAACACACTACTGAGGCAGTAAGTATTAGAATTGTTTTTCCTTCCTTTAAGACGGCCATCGATTTGGTTTCAGTTCATTCCAGCACGCTATAAAAATCACCACATAGAGACTTGAAACGTGCTTGAGATATGTGTCGAGTAAATTTTTTTGACAAAATTACTGAATTTGTCCGATCTAACACAGAGCACACAGAAGAAAATGTGTGTCTCCACCAGGGAATATAGTCCCAGGAAAAGACTGCTTTTACTGGGAAATTAAAACAGCTGTGCCTTCTAGAATCATGTGTAAGTGTTAGCAGGTGAAACGTTGAATTTTAAGGTGTGTGTGTGTCACCTGAACATTTAATTTTGAAAGCCATGGGGATTTGGCAAAATAACAGGAAAACTAAAATATGGTTTTATGAAGCATATTTCTGCTTCATAAAAGAAAATCTTGGAAAATCTTGGAAAATGGTTGTCAGTAATGTAACGTGCATGTGGGTAGTATGTATTGGGATCAAACATGCAAAATCACTGGTATAGTCCTTTAAATAGAAGCTTATCAGGCTAATAGAGACCCATATACAGTATGTGTGTAGCTGTCAAGTCTCACATGGCTTTTAAACAGCATTTATTGATTCCAGCTTTTTTTTAGTCCTGAATTATTTTTCCACGCAGACGCGTCTTTGAGTTCATGTCTACTTTGATTAAATGATTTTATTTTTTTTCCCTTTCTAGTCCAATGCATTGCCCAGCCATGTGAAGATCTCTGTGTCCAGACAGACGCTGTTTGAGGACTCATTTCAACAGGTCAGAGACTTAAATATCAGTCCAGTGGAAGACATTTGATCATATATTTAAAACATATATATATTACGGTAGTTTTCATTCCACTTTGGACATGATTTGATTTTTGCATCAATCTCAAATGATGCTTGTCCCAAAAATAACAACACGTGTCTTCTGTCACCAGATAATGAATGTGAAGCCATATGACCTTCGCCGGAGATTGTACATCATCATGAGGGGAGAGGAGGGGCTCGACTACGGCGGCATTGCCAGGTGAGACCAACAACAAAACCCACCTTCTCATGTTTGGCCAATCTGTGCATGATTCAACCAGCTTATTTTTCATCCCTCAGGATGATAATGTTGGTGACGGTTACGGTGTTGGTCGTTTTATTCCTGTCTCAATTTCTTCCCTGTCCCTTTATCAGTCAGTGTCTCTTCAAAGGTACCTGCAGTTCTTTAAATTCTCACCTTGTAACGACTGGTTTCTTTGCACCTCATACCCACTCTTAGGTTAATTCTGAATTTGCGTGCGACAGTTAGCATCTTAAGAATCGTGAAGGCTCGTAGCTGTTGGCTTTTTGGTTGTTTATTTTGAATATAAAAATCAGATTATAAAAGGGACATGTGCAACTCAGACACTCGTGTACTCTGACTTACTTACTTACTTACTTATTTATTTCATCGGATCCCAATTAGTTGATGCCTCTGAAACAGCAATTCTTCCTGGGGGTTCCACTCACTCAAACAGAACAAAATCACACATTTAGGTTAAAAATAAAAGAGTCCAATTACAGTATACAGTGCATTACCTTAAACTACATGAGAAAATAACCAAACACATCACAAATGATACAGTCATATCTGACCTCTGACCTCAGGGGTTCACCCTCAGCCAACCAAGAACTGACAACAAGGCCACAACAAGAACAGGACCACACACACACACTGAACAGTGGGGGAAAAAGCAACTTTACCTTAAATAAGCTGTTGATTTCTTATTAAAAATGACTTTATTTTGAATAGTTCTAATATGTAATGGTAGGTTATTCCAATGAGTAGCTGCACAGGACCGTCTTCTTTAAAGTGTTTGTTCTTGGTTGAGTGTAGTTTTGTAACAATGCTTATCTTCAATAAAAGCCATTTTAGAATAAATACCTGATGCTAGGATGAAAGTCCTAGCGGTTGCCAGTAGAGGTCAAGAAACCTGTAGCTTCTCCCTGTACTTGTCTTCGTGGTTCTCCCACCCTTTTTGCAACTTCTCTTCCCTCCTTCATCCATCCATCCCTCCATCCTTCACGTCTCCATCCTGCCCCATCCCCCTTTACCTCTGCCGTGTTGCGGGTCTGCNTCCCTCCATCCTTCACGTCTCCATCCTGCCCCATCCCCCTTTACCTCTGCCGTGTTGCGGGTCTGCCTCTCTGTACTGTATATGTTGGTGTTTTCTGTTGGTGATATTTCATTTTTTTTGTTCCGTTTTGCATTGTGTCTCTGTCTCCGGTGTCACGTCAGTGGTTTTACCCTATGGTAGGTGACATCATGCTGTTCTACCACAGGGTAGAACCACGGACGGGATGTTGGGAGGTGTCTGCGTCCGTCCGTCCATCCCCCCCTCCCATATACCCAATGGGGAGGGCAGGGGCCTGGGAGCGCTTGGTTCTGGTGCTGCTGGTGGTGGTGGCATCAGGGGCTCATTCTCTCTAACATTCATCCATCCACAAGTCTATTTGTGTCTTTTCTATTTTGCTCAATTGTATGTATTTATCCTAAATGTTCTGTGTTTTATCCTCATGTAATTTTTGTTTTGAGATCTGGGTTGAAGGTAATTCCGGGTGCAAAAAATGTTTTGATGCTGGTGCCAGTGCCTGTGCTTTTGACTTCAATATGGGTAGAGTTAAAGGACTATACTGACCATTTTGCATGTTTGAGACTGATATATTCAATTTTCATACATGTTACGTTACTGACAACCATTTTCCAAAGGATAAAACCGTATTTCAGCTTTCCTGATATTTTGCAAAATCTCTTCATCTTTCAAAATCAAATATTCAAGCGATACACCCACCTTAAAAATCAATGTTTCTCCTGCTAATAGTTACACAGCCTTATGAAGTCACGGTCATTTAAATGTTTCAATAAACGCAGGTCTTCTTTTGGGACTATATTCCCCAGTGGAGACATACATTCACTCCACGTTTTTTATTGCGCTTAAATGCTAAAATTACATAACTTTGAAAAAAACCTGAATATACAAATAAAAAAAAAACTCAGTGCCAGTGCCCATGTTTTGACTTCAATATGAGTAGAGTTAAAGGACCATACCGACCATTTTGCAAATTTGAGCCTAATATATTCGATTTTCATACATGTTACTTTGTTCACAATGATGGATTACCTATCCCAAGAACGTTTCAAGTATCAACAAGTTGATTTTAATAGCGTACCGGAATGAAGTGAAATCAGTGGCAGCCTGGAAGGTAGGAAAAACATTTTTAATTCACTGTTCCTGTATTATGCTTTGGGAAATGATTGTCAGTAACGTTACGTGTATGAAAACTGAATATATTAGGCTCAAACATGCAAAATGGTTGGTATGGTCCTTTAAAAGTCATGTATTTGTTTAAAATTAGAAATCTCTTCTTGGCTTTTAAAAACAACAATTTTACAGGAAGAAAATCACATAAGACATTTGCTATTTTTAGAAATTTTGATGCTGAAATTTAACTACTTAGACGATTTGGTATCGAATAGGTTTTTGATACCCAGCTGTTTACATCATTATCCAGATTATGCTAATAAAGATCTATAGCATATATATTTTAAAAGTTGTTCTGTACGATGTAATTTGTATGAAAAACACACATCTTGCTGGCCTTATATTGCGGGGCCTGAGAAAGAAGATTGTCCCAATCCGACTAACTTTTCCAGAATTAAACTTTGATCCACTTTCAGCATTTCCTGAAGTGACATTAGGATTTACCTTTAGTTTAACCATTTCAAGCAAATCCCCAAACCATAGTGAGGCCGGACACTTATGAAGTGACAGTTGGCTGTCAGAGTTGTTACAGTGGATTTATCAGCTGTTCTGTCATGCTCAATATTTGGGACACCACTGATCAGATTTTGACAAAATTTTGGGAAATATTGTCCCAGCCTTTGTTCCAGCATTTGCAAAAGGATGCTGACACTGTCTCAGATGTAACAAATAGGATTTTAAAACATTTAACACATTTTACCTCTCCATTCTGGCATTTTTTTAAAATTATTGCAGTATCGGGATGGATGATTTTGCTGATTTATCATCAGTGTTGAAACCTTCTGTCATATGTAACTGAGACTAAGTGAAGAATGAGCCGTAACCTCATATCTGGGCATTGGCTCCTGGAGAAAGTCCAGATACCACAGCTTTCAGGAATATTTGGAAATGTTTTGACTCGCTCATAGATGTATCTCATCTGAGCTGAACAAATATGACCTCACATTTCAGCTGCACTCATGCTAGGCTGTATTTATTACAATATTTAAGCATAGACTGGTACTCAGGAGAGACAGAATTATCGATTTGCTGTTTATTGTGTTGTTCTTTTTTTAATGTTGTTCATTATTCTTGATGAAATCTTGTGCCAAGCAATCAATTTCTGTTCTTGGATGAAATGTACTTTTCAATTTTGCCTTTCCAGTCTTTGCTCAAAGATTGCCTGAATTGTCTCTACCTCTGTTTTTTTTTTTTTTTTTTTNTTTTTTTTTTTTTTTTTTTCAACAGTGGCAAATGCTTATCCAGTCCACTTTTTCTGCTGAACTCATCTTTGACAAAAAATGATTAAGATGAAACATTTTTTTTGAAGTACAGAAAGTTCTAACATGTTTTAAACCCTTTGGAGTCTCAAATATTTTTCTAAAAAAATTCTTCAGTCTTGGAAAAAAAAACCAACCCCAATCCAAAAGAACCAAGTAAAAAAAAAAAGTCAAAAATAAATTATAGAAAGTTGTCAAATTTTTTGCTGGATTCTAGAATATTCTGGAAAATGAAGGAAAGTCTCCAAAAATCAGCAAACAGTGTGTCAATACTTTCAACTGCAGAGGGTTAAAGGAAAAGGATCGACTATATCCAACAGTTCCTGACATGTAGTATTGTCTTATTACTGCTTAAATCATTAAATCATCATCTAACTTAACATCTAACTTAAATCATCATGTAACGCCTCCCGTTTCGCTCTCTAACGCCTCCTGTCTCGCTCTCCACCGCAGGGAGTGGTTCTTCCTGCTGTCCCACGAGGTTCTCAACCCCATGTACTGTCTGTTTGAATACGCCGGCAAGAACAACTACTGTCTCCAGATCAACCCTGCCTCCTCCATCAACCCCGACCACCTCACCTACTTCCGCTTCATCGGACGCTTCATCGCCATGGTNCCTCCTCCATCAACCCCGACCACCTCACCTACTTCCGCTTCATCGGACGCTTCATCGCCATGGTGAGCTGCACTTTGGGATGGTTTTGTTCAGAATTGGTCGTCAGGTTGGATGCTGGGGGTCTTCCAAAGCCAAATGCTAACAGTCAATACTATCCTGCTTTTTTTTTAAGCTGCCTCAATCATTTTTTTTTTTTATGAAGATTTTGAACAACATTTTTACATCTGTAATGACTACGTCAGCTCCAGCGAGCGCCATAAAACCTGTACTTCTACGTACCTTTACCTTCAAGATGTAGATCATAATTTTAGAAAACATTCCGTTCTGCCTTCAAACGTGACAAGCACAGAACATTTTGTGCAAAGCAGCAGATTACATTCATTGTTTTAAAGGCAATCAGATTTGAGGACACTGGTTCCCAATCTGAGGGGTCAGGATGATTAATGTGATGGAAAAAAGAGAAATCACATTTCTTCATTGCAAATTATGTTCGGTTTTACAAACTTTTATCTAATTGTTTTTCTTTTGAAACAATGGTCAGAATTTCCTCTTCAAGTAGCTCATAAACACACATAACCTGCACTGAGATGTTGTTAGTAGACTTTGCTTTGTTCTAAAGGTTCACCAATTATAAATGTTAAAAACCACAGAAGTGTAAGTAAGTAAAGTTTATTTGTACAGCACCTTTCAAGAGCAAAGGTCACAAAGTGCTTCACAATAAAAAAAACAAATAAACATCAAAATAAAACTAGAAAATACAAATGAAGACAGCACGTTATCTAAGAAATATGCAAATAAATAAAATATACAATAGGAGCTACCCAAAAGCAAGTTTAACTTGTTTTGAAAGATTAAGAGATTTTGAAAAATATCAGGAAAACTGATATTTTTCAAAATCTCTTAATCTTTCAAATCAAATATTCAAATGATACACCCATCTTAAAAATCGATGTTTCGCCTGCTAATAGTTATACAGCCTTATGAAGTCACAGTCGTTTAAATTTTTTGATAAATGCAGGTCTTCTTTTGGGATTATATTCCCTGGTGGAGACATACATTCACTCTNAAATTTTTTGATAAATGCAGGTCTTCTTTTGGGATTATATTCCCTGGTGGAGACATACATTCACTCTGTGCTTTTTAATACGCTTAAATGCTAAAATTACAAAGCTTCTAAAGAAAAAACCTGAATACACGTCTTGTTCGCAATGATGGATTACCTATTCCTTGTTTCAAGTATCAACAAGTTGATTTTAATAGTGTACCAGAATGAACTGAAACCAGTGGTGGTCTAGAAGGTAGGAAAAACATTTTTAATTCACCATTCCAGTAGTATGCTTTGGGAAATGAATGTCAGTAACCTTACGTGTATGAAAACTGAATATATTAGGCTCAAACATGCAAAATGGGTGGTATGGTCCTTTTTTAAAAAAAAAAAGGTGGAAAATGCAAATCGCACATTACCAGAGCTTAAAGTAAAATCTCCATATTGCTTCAAAAGTCAAAAAAATCCATTAAATGTAGTGATAATTAACAGATAAAATAGTTATAATCAAGAGTTGCTTTTAAATGTCCAGTTTATATCGTACTGCAATTTATCATAACTCCATATTTCCAACCAAAATCGACATTTTCCAGATCACCACAGCTGCACCATTAGTGAATACACCTCAGTATCTCCAGTATATTCATAACGTATCACGTGTATCAAAATGTCTTCCTCTCTTTCTGTGGGATAAACTCCAAAAAGCTGCAGGCCCCAAAAACCGACACCCTCCACCCCTCCTTCCGCCTGCCACCCCACCCCACCCCCACACCATGACCTCACCACCGCACCCAGCCCACACCCGCCAACTGCTGCCTATATTTAGTCCTAAAATGCTCTTTGCTTACTCGCCTTATAAAGATGCCCGTCTCTCAGAATTACCAAACTCAGACTCTCATTTTCTTTCTTTTTTTATTTTGTGGATTTTTCCTTTATCTTTTTCCCTCCTTTCCTGCTTAAATCTCTTAAATCTTTGCCTCTGCCTTTCTTTTTCTGTGTTCTATAGTCTTCAATCTACAGTATATGTGTAGGTGTGTGTGTGTGTTCATGTGTGTGTCACAGACAGATGGTCAGTCAGAATATGGTGGACAGAACAGACTGTGACTGAGTCAGTCAGTGGGCGTCTGTGTTGATCTTGGCGTATTGTAGCTCTGAGCCCTCTGTGATTTTTTTTTTTTTTTAAACATTAAACAGGCCCATCTGGCTGAATCTACTCATTCTAACACTCTGTGAAAACACACAGACACACACCGTACGATTATGACTTGGGTTTCCATTGAGATAAAGTTTGCTTCAGGTGTGTGTGTGTGTGTGTGTGTATTTAGACAGTGGACCTGTTGATCCTAGATAGGGCTCAACAATTCAGCTTTCTTCCTCAAATTCAATTTGAATTTGCAGTTTTCAATTAGCTACAGTTTTAATTACAGCATACATTATTAAAATGTCACGTTACCAAGGCTTAAGAAGTGTGTGAACCTTCTGTGGATAAGTTCAGCAAATCTAACATAACCAAATGTGTTGATATCAAAAAAAAAAAAAAAAAAAAAAGCAGTATGTTGGGTCCAGATCTGCAGTTTCTGTGCAAAAACATGGAGTCCTTTGTGAAACCGATATCACAAACATTGATCAATATTTCATCACATCCATGATAGATAGATCGATCAGTGGTTCTTGGCACTGTGCTGCACATCGCTGCTTTTTTTTTTTTTCTTGTTTTGTCTGTCTCTGTGATTTACACTCATCTCAGCTAAATCAGGTGTGACCCTTTGATTAAGAATTGGTGCTTCCCAGATCCTGATTGGCTAAATATATTTGATTGAGCTAATCAGGGAGAGATGGAAACATGATGTATTGAGCAGGGCTGAGAAACGGCAGGTTTAAAAATTTGCATTTGGATGTTTTTGCCAAGTAGTTAAACCCGAGTCCTTGTATTTTTTTAAATTTTATTTTATTTATTTTTTTATCATGATAATGGAGAGAAAAGATAAAGTGAATATCTCCTGAATTTTAAACAGGGAAGGGAACCTGATCCACACCAAAACGTTGGCGCACTGCTTTGTAATAATGCAAAAAAAAAAAAAAAAAAAANAAAAAAAAAAAAAAAAAAGTAAAAAAATAAATAAAATGAAAGATTTATATGTGTATAAAAACATGATGAACCCACGTCCACCATCCACTGGTCTTTGTCAGGTTTATTACAGTGAGGCCGTGTGCTGCTTTTGGTTTTACGTGAAGAAGTGTGCAGGGTTTTTTTGGTTTCTGTGGCTCCAGAAGTCTTTTTTTTTTTTAATCATTTTCTCTGCAGACATTATTAAATAATGACTAGCCGCTTGTGCATTTGCATCACCTGATAGAACCATAAAACTCTCTGATGAATCATCAGTGCAAAACACAGAGAAGCTGCATTTGAAAAAATTCATGTTTTTTCAGGAGAAAAGATGAATCATTTGTGAGCGACAGCCATGAAATAGCCAAACCCTAAATGATCCAGGAGAGTCCTGTGTGTTTCTTTTTTTAAAATTGTTCACTAAGGTTTATTGAACTTAGTGTCTGTATGTGGTGAATCTCTTCAGGAAAAGTGAATGTTAGCCGACATTTCTAATTCCAGCTTTCTGCCTAACTTTTGTAACGTTTGCTCATCACCACGGATCTTATTTTCTCTGTAATTAGTCAATTCTGCGTCCTGTTTTCTGGATTTTAGGATTATAAACTTCAGCACTCCGCTATGGTTCTTAACTCTCTAGAGTCTAAAGTCACTTTTGACATGTTGTTTTGCTCAGTTTTGAAGTTTCTTATTGAATCAAGTAGAAAATTGATGACTACTTTATGATTTATATTAGATTATTTATTTATTTGCTAAATTATTTTAGATTGGAATTTTTTTCTTGAATGAAGAATTGAAAAATTGATTGGAGACTCTAGAAGGTTAAAGGACCATACCAACTATTTTGCATATTTGAGCCAAATATATTCAATTTTCATACATGTAACATTACTGACAATCATTTTCCAAAGCTGGAACGGTGAATTAAAAATGTTTTTCCTACCTTCCAGACCGCCATTGGTTTCAGTTCATTCTGGTACGCTATTAAAATCAACATGTTGATATTTGAAACGTTCTTGGGATAGGTAATCCATCATCATGAACAACATGTATATTCAGGTTTTTTCAAAGTTTTGTAATTTTAGCGTTTAAGCACAATAAAAAGCGCAGAGTGAATGTATGTCTCCACTGGGGAATATAGTCCCAAAAGAAGACCTGCATTTATGGAAAAATTTAAACGCCCGTGACTTCATAATTTTGCTTTAGTATTAGCAGGCAAAACATTGATTTTTAAGATGGGTGTATCACTTGAATATTTGATTTTGAAAGATTAAGAGATTTTGCAAAATATCAGGAAAGCTGAAATACAGTTTTATCCTTTGGGAAATGATTGTCAGTAACGTAACATGTATGAAAATTGAATATAGTAGACTCAAACATGCAAAAATAGTCCTTTAATAATATCAAAATTTCCCTTGCAGGCCTTGTATCACGGAAAGTTCATTGACACCGGATTCACGCTGCCTTTCTACAAGCGAATGCTGGACAAGAAGCCCACGCTTAAAGACCTGGAGTCCATCGACCCTGAGTTTTATAACTCCATCATGTGGGTCAAGTAAGTAAAGCAGGTTTCCCTCAGCATGATTTTAGATCAAAACTCACTGTGTCACGATCAGATTGTGGCCTCTGTATTGGGATCTATCTGACGGTGAAGTTTTTGTGTGTGTGTGTGTGTGTGCGTGTGTGTGTGTGTGTTTCCAGAGAGAACAGCCTGGAGGAGTGCGGCGTCGAGCTATACTTTGCACAGGACATGGAGATCCTGGGAAAGGTTTCCACTCATCAGCTGAAGGAGGATGGAGAGAATGAGCTGGTCACTGAGGAAAACAAGGAGGAGTATATCAGGTTAGAATTCACTCACCTTCCTCACTTCCAAAGTTACCAAGTCCATGTTTCGCACACAAACACAGCTCTGTTTTCTGCTTTCTGTCGCTGCATGTTTTTTGTTTTTTCTTTTGTTATGATTCATTCATTTTGGAGCCGGTTCCTGAAAGTTTTTATAAAGTTTTTATATTTGGTGAATTTGGCAGCAGCTTTTTTTTTTTTTTTCTGGGAAAAATCCTCCAGCGTTATGTCTTGGGTTGTTTGTTTTAATTCCACTTTGGAATAAACAGAAGAAGAAGCAGGTCGTTGGGAGATCAGAGAATTTTTACTTCAGGACTTTGTACCACTGCACGACTTGTTGCTCAATCAACTTATGGCAGGAAGTGCACCAGGTNCTTCAGGACTTTGTACCACTGCACGACTTGTTGCTCAATCAACTTATGGCAGGAAGTGCACCAGGTGAGGAAATGTTCACACCAACTGAAAGCCAACAGATCATTTATATGTTTGATTAAAGGACCATACCAACCATTTTGCATGTTTGAGTCTAATATGTTCAATTTTCATAAATGTAACATAAATGTAACATTCATCGTTCCAGTAGCATACTACTGGAACGATGAATTAAAAAATTTTTCCAGACCTCCACTGGTTTCAGTTCATTCTGGTACACTATTAAAATCAACTTGTTGACACTTGAAACGTTCTTGGGATAGGTAATCCATCATTGCCAACAAGACGTGTATTCAGGTTTGTTTTTCAAAGTTTTGTAATTTTAGTATTCAAGCGTAATAAAAAGTGCAGAGTGAATGTATGTCTCTACCAGGGAATATGGTCCCAAAAGAAGACCTGTGTTTATGGAAAAATTTAAAGGACCCTGCCTTCATAAGGCTGCATAACTATTAGCAGGTGAAACATTGATTTTTAAGGTGGGTGTATTGCTTCAATATTTGATTTTGAAAGCTTAAGAGATTTTGCAAAATATCAGTAAAGCTGAAATACAGTAGTATGCTTTGGGAAATGATTGTCAGTAACGTAACATGTATGAAAATTGAATGTATTAGGCTCAAACATGCAAAATGGCCGGTATGGTCCTTTAAGTCAATTTACTGGATCTGTTCCTCAGCGTACACAAAACGATGATTCATTTGTTGATTTCAGTCCAATTATGATGTTTACCGATGATCTGATTAGAACTGAAGTCGCATGTCAATGAGCGAAACCCACCGTGACTGATCAGACATAGAAAGTAGCGCCGACCATCGACTCAAACGCTATCAACACACCGTCTAAGTTAAATGTCACAAACTGAGCCAAAGCAGTGACACCAGATGTTGGGTTTTGCTGTTTCTCTTTCTGCACACATGGCTCACCGATGCATCCGTCTCTTCTTCTTACCGTCCTCTTCGGTTTTCTCAGCCTGCTGACAGACTGGAGGTTTACCCGCGGGGTGGAGGAGCAGACGAAAGCCTTCCTGGACGGCTTCAACGAGGTGGTTCCTCTGGAGTGGCTTCGCTATTTTGATGAGAAGGAGCTGGAGGTGAGGAAGAGGAGGAGGAGGAGGAGGAGGAGGAGGAGGAGGAGAAGGCGGGGGTGTTATTTTGGAGCAGGGCCAGGGAAAATTCATTATTAAAACAATTTTAATCAGGTTAAAATAATAAACTTCTGAGACAGGAAGAGCAGCGCAATACTTTGAAGATCTAAATTTAAGATTCATTTATTAAGGTCCTGGTTTTAAAAGCATATAATGATGGTTTCTTGGCAAAGCATTTTCCCTCTCAATAATACAGATCATGGATAGTTCATGGATTAATTTTCTGATGCCTTTTTTTCTCGTTCTGCTCACTTATCATTTCAGAAATTGCATTAGTTTTAAAAGCATTACATCTTCATTTTAGTGTTTACGTTTAGCTTCAGATCTCATTAAAAACATATAAATTTGACTTCTGAAAACCAGCTGACACCTCAGGAAACTCTATCCCCGCTTCAAATACAATACAGTACATGACATTTCTTTATTTTTAATTTGCCAGTGCAACATCGAGCTAAACTTTTTATCAGGATTTGAATTTGATTTTAGCTCGGGCATCTCGTAAAACATTCTTGATCTTGATTGATGAAGGACAGCTCGACGTTTCCCCTTGACTCCTGCTTCAGCTGGGCTTCCGTCCAAACATGTCCCTGTCCTAGAAGAACCTCCATTTAAAGGACAAAGTTAATTAAATTTGTCTGTTGGATCGGGGTTTTGATGATCACTTTGTTAATGATGTCTGGTTACGTGTTGTCCTCTGCCTGCTGATGAATATAAAGCTGAAGGACAAACACCTTTTCTCTGCGGATTCTAACTCTCAGCCCTCTGGTTTGCTCCTTGTAGCTGATGCTGTGCGGGATGCAGGAGATCGACTTGGCCGACTGGCAGAAGAACACCATCTACCGACATTACACTAAAAACAGCAAGCAGATCCACTGGTTCTGGCAGGTACAAACACCTAAACTGGTTCCTAAACCCTGTTATAGGTACGGAAAAACAATATATTTTTTTTCACCACACTGCTTCAGTGCTGCAGAAACATTACAGCGGATTCATGTCATGAGAACATCTTAGTTGTGAAACTCAACGCTCAGGTAGGACGTTTAGGCTACAGAGGGCAAAGTGCAACAGATATAAATTCTCTTTTATCCCATGTACAATAAAATCACTGAACTTATGCACTTTATAAACAGATTTTAATTAATTTTAATAGTTGATGTGATTGTCACCATATTGTATTTAGTTGTGTTTTTATTTGTCATGTCACTATTTCACCCTGCTGCAAGACAAATTTCCCCTTTTGGGACAATAAAGGTTTGAAGTTGAAGAAAGATGGAAGATATGAGTTTCATGCCGTTAACATCAGTTTCAGGTAGTTTGAACTAAAAGCGAATCTAAAAAGTGCTTTCCACTTCAGGTTTCACATTTAAAAGCCATTTGGGAAGTTTGAGTTGGTGATGAATCCAGAGAAAACACCTGTCGTGTAGTGTCTGTGGAAGGGTATATTCATCTTAAATAAACTCATTATTCATTTCAGTTTTTAAAAAGGCAAAAACGAAAAGGTTGGTTTGCTGTAAAATATGAACTGGAATAAATCATCACAGAGTAAAAATGAGAAAATTTGTGCAAGCATGTGCGAACAAAACTACAGAAAGCTTCAAATAGTGTTTTTTTTTCACCTCTTTGACTCATCCAGACCTTTTTTCCCATTTTATGAACATCATAGACCGCATCATAAGTGTGTGCTAATCTGAGCGTGAACAGTGTGTAACAGCTGAATTCCTGCAGGTGGTGAAGGAGATGGACAACGAGAAGAGAATCCGCCTCCTCCAGTTCGTAACAGGAACCTGTCGGCTTCCTGTCGGAGGATTTGCTGAACTCATAGGTACAGAAGAGAGATTATTAATTAGCTGTTGACATCGCTGGCGATCCTTTTATGTTACTTTGAATTCAGCATGTTATGTGCAAATTTCCTGCAAGACCTGCAACTCTCCGTCACATCTGAAATTTTAAAATTTTGTTTAAAGCAGTTGTGCTGAAAAACTTTATGCATTTGATCAAGTATCTGACTTTTTTTTTTTTTTTTTCNTTTTTTTTTTTTTTTTTTCCCTGCAGGAAGTAACGGTCCCCAGAAGTTCTGTATAGACAAAGTGGGGAAGGAAACTTGGCTTCCAAGAAGCCACACATGGTAAGTTAACACGGTACATATTTATTTGCTTTGATTAAAACCAGATTACTGCAGCAGCTGGATCAGTTACTGCATTTACTGCAGTAATATACAGTGATGAAGGCTCTTTTTTTTCTGATTCTACTCTTAAAAATAGTTCAGAACAGATCAGTTTAAAGCAATTCTCACGTGAGTTTTACACCACCGGTCCAACAGAGGCTCTAATCACTGCAATTTACACTAAACAAGATTATATAACAGTGAGGAGAGCTCAGAATATAAATCTAATATCAATATGAATTTGTCAAAGTAAGTTAAAAAAATTAACAGTTAAACTACTGTTTTTTTTTTTTAAATAATCTGATTTCCACCTGGATTTGTTTTGCGATATGTCACTTACTTTTCTTATTCCACNAAAAAAAAAAAATCAGGGATTTTATATATCACTTAACCCTATATGGCTCAAATTAATAATAGCTGCCCTCCAAAGTAGCTTCAAGTAAGAAATGTGTTTTTATGCTGAGGTGATGCATCTTAATCTACAATAAGAAACGACTCATTGCCACCTACTTTTTCTTCTTCTGCCTTTTCTCTGCAGCTTCAACCGTCTGGATCTGCCTCCGTACAGAAGCCTGGAGCAGCTGAGGGAGAAATTGCTGTTCGCCATCGAGGAGACGGAGGGATTTGGGCAGGAGTGACGGCAGAAACGGACAGAAGTCCCGCTAAGAGCAAAGGAAGATCGCTAAGAGGAGAAATCCTATCTCAACGGGATAGTTGTTTTTTTTTTTAATTACTATTATTTTGCATTTGTTAATCACAGGGCTAAGAAATCATCTGTCAGTTGCACATCTACTGGCCCTCACTTGTGGGAGGATCATGTTTGTATGGGAAACGGAACAGAAACACGGGACATTCTGACTGTGTGCATGTGTGCATGTGCAGTTTCGATGCCATTGTGAATATGCATACAAATGGAGTGTGTGTCTGTGCAGGTTTGACAGGAGGGCAGATACAGAACAGAGAGTTATATTTGACCAGAATCCCCTCCTCCCACCCACACATCTTTACTCACAGCTTAGAAATGCACCAAAAACAGAGAGCAGGATAGTTTTTAATATTAGCATCAAATCAGCACAGCTACTCACAAATGCAGTATAACATATCTACTGGAGAGAAAAACATTTTTAACATTTCAAATGATGAAAAGAGAGCAAGAGCGTCGGAGGAGGACTGAATGAAAGGAAACGAGCGCATGTGACAAAGTGTAATAGAGGCTAGAGAGGCAAGATGAGGTTTTATTTTTTATTTTTCTGTTAATTGTGAAATTCAGCATTTTTGTTTGTTTTTTCCCTGTACATAGATAAAATAAATGAGATTTCAATCTTGAAAAGTGTTTTAGCCATTTTTAAAGAGAAGTTTCTTAGATTGATGCAAACGTCATGAAATTCAAAAGGCTCATATGAATCTGGGAAAGTCATGTAATTGGACAACCAGGCATAAAACGTGTTGTGAGCAAATAACTGGCCTTAAAGCCAAAGGCCACAAAAACTTCTTCTTTATGAAAAAAAATTAGGTCTAATAATAATCTATTTTTCTGTTGTCATTGTACAAGTTTATCCCTCCACATCGTGATTACCTGTAAGTCATTACTACACCAAAACTCCAGTGAATGGAGTTTGTCAGTGTTGTGTCACCGGTTCCACCAGAGGAGGTTAAAGGTCATACGGTCTAATACTAGGCTACTGCTTCTGGTGACAGCCACAAAAATGCAAGCTGGACTAATATAATATTTTAAATGTAAAGAAAACTGGTATTGTTAAATAAATAAAACCAGCAAAAGTGGCAAAGCAGCCCTCTTCCTAGCCACATCCTCCAGCTGTTCCTGGGAGGTCCTAAGGAAAAAACACAACAATCCCTCCATCTTATCCTGGATCTGCCTCATGGCAAGGATGTGCCTGGAACGACTCGACGGTGGCCAGGAAGGATCCTGATCAGATGCCCAGACCACCTCAGCTGACCCCTTTTGTTGTGAAGATCCGACTTTCTATGCCAAGCCCCTCACCTTGATTTTTTTAAACCAAGATAAAAGACTAAATATCTCATGAGTCTTAGCTATGGGCACTCTGCCAAAGTCTCATGAAATTTGTTGTTGAATGCTAAGGAAATAATCCTAATTTATTTATCTCAAAATACCACAATGTTCAAATATTAGCGTCTAATACAGCAGTAGATCCACTTTATCTTACTAACAAGATAAATAGAATTCATCTGTTAAAGATAAAATAGACTGTCTTGGCTTATAGCATAAATTATTATGGCTGCAACACTTGAATTTAGTTGATTTAATTCTGTCCACACTATCTGAACCTATTGAAAGTAATTCCAAAAAATACACTCAGTCATAGTCTGTAATTATTGTGCTTCTGGTTGCCATGGACTTCATATGGCAGATTTTATGGATTCCAGGTTAAAATCTCCACAGTCGTACGATCTATGTATTTATAGACCTGTCAATCAATTCGCGAGTAATAGCAAGTTCCAGTTTTGTGTGTTAAATACTCTTGGTGGGGCGACCCTCTTGTTTACATTTGGATCACAGATTGGGCCGTTAAACATATAATCTGCTCCAAATGTAAACACACGAGCCGCTCCACCGAAGTTCATAACGCAGGATTGGAACCTGCTGTCAGCGAGTGTTTTGATGTAAAAGCAGCGATTCAGGACCTCCAAGCCCTCGCTGGGTCTGTACACTAATCCACATGGTCACACTACTGTACAGTCCACAGAGAAATGATTGTGGATCCAGACAGAAAAGGCCTCTGTGCCAGAACCAGCAGGATTTTTCCAGAGATCAGGGTATATTTTGTGGCTTGGCATGCAGCCCTGCAGTAATTGAAAATATGGATTAGGATTTAAACATTCAAACAAACATTTGGTGTATCTCCACCATCAGACTCCCATTCACTGTCTGTGTAGCAGCTCAGGACTAAACATTTGGGTCAAAGGTTACAGTCTACACACAATTGCTTAAATTTGAAACATATGAAGCTGAGTGAAAGTTGAATCAGACAGAATATGCGTTCATATTTGCTCTTTAAAAAAAAAAAAAAAAAAAANAAAAAAAAAAAAAAAAAAATTAATATTCCTGCACTGTTGACTCAGTCTGCCAGTACTGGGTATTATGGTTTTCGAGTTCAGCCAATCAGATTTAGTCACAACCCCCCTTATCCAATCATCTGGCTGCTGTCAGATTTTAATATTGATTGATAAATATGGAGCCTAGCATTGAAAGAGCTCACTCAGGAACGATGCAGTTATTTATTTTTCAACATTTATTGTTTCCTTCCAACTCGACACTTCTGCCGTCAATGCTGGAAGGATTTTATTCCATTTTTGTAGAGCTCCTTTTCCTGGCTGTCCAAAAAGTAAATAAAATAAAATCCACAGCTGATGTGACATCATCACCATCATCTGAGGCCAAACAGGTTCCACTTAGACGTTTCCATGAGTTTTATAATGTTTGAGAAGAGGTGGAAGTCTGAGGCAAAATCAGGTGAGTAGGAACTAGTTCAAAACTACAGTCATGGTTAGCAGCAGCAAATACATAATAACAGCACACTGGCTGAGTCTGTCCATTTTGACATCTTACAAGAGATCTGGATACCTCTTGAACTAATAAGTTATAACCAAAAACTTCAAATTATAGCAGTTGATGAGTAAAAACCTCTAAAGAATGATTTTAGACTATTACAGCCCCTGCTCACATCCACATGTGCCAGCTTTATAAACTATCATTCATCTCATGTATGAAGATTTGAAGATATTAAAATTTAAGACTGAAATAATATAATCATTGCAATTTTCAGTGCAGTGGTTATTTGTTAACCAAAAAAAAAATTAGATTTCTTTGTAAACTGACATTTTTCACGACAAAAAATTGTGCAACAAATTGGGTGAGCATTCCTATGGAAGCCAGAACTGATGTTAAATGGCGTTTTCATCAGACACAGCAGTGACATCAGGCTGCGCTGTAATAAACCTGTTGAATTGAATTATAAGAAGCATCACTTCCAATCTTAACCTCTAGCTCTCCTGCACCTACAGTTTATATGAACTCTAATCTTCCTGAGCAGCCATGAAATTGATTTCTCAATTTCATGGCGACTGTCTGCTTGGGCTAATCTAGATGTGGCTGACCACAGAATACATGTGTGTCAGACTCGGTTGTCCAGCCATCATCTTTAATATTAAATTTTCCAGCTAACGCCTATCATACTCTCATCTATAAGTCAAACCACTATAACTGAATGTATGAGTGCTGGCAAGTATTCAAGATCTTCAGGTGGGCACCCTCTTAATAACGGGTGCTTCACTGTTGAAAACAGTGAAGAAGATCACCTTCTCAGCTGTGTAGAGTCTAAGCCTTGTACAAGGAGGAAAAGCAGGACCTCTACATGGACCTCTGACAGGCTGCACTTGGATCAGCAAATGGCCAGTGTTGGTTCAGTTTGTCCTTAGAACAAATGGTGACAGTCTGCAGTAAAATTATTTCCCACTTTTACATAGGACATAAACGTGTATCCAATAAGAATGAAGAGACTTTGTGTTTTCTTAAAGGCCAGAGCAGCGACATCTGCAGCCAAATAACAATGCTGCTATGTTTTTTACATATTTTATTTATTTTTATTTAGTTGAAGTACCTTGTTTTTAAAGCATAATTGAAATTTACACTTAATTATTTCGTAAATAGCTTTAGAAAAAAATGTATTAATTGATAAAAATGATCCCCTAAACAAGCGTGGAATTGACCTCTGGAACAGGCTCCAGCCCCCCCCTTGACCCTTCACAGGACAAACAGGTATAGAAAATGAATGGATGGATGGACAAGTGTGGAATTATTCTGGTAATAAGTCCAACTGCACTTCCAACTGCCCATTAGTCAAACTCCTTAAGTTTGCTGATGACACCACTGTGGTTGGTCTCATTCTAATAGAGATACAGAGAGGAGGTCAGCCGTCTGGTGTCATGGTGCGATGACCACAACCTGGAGCTCAAAACCACAAAAACCCAGGAGATGATCATTGACTTCAGAAGGAAGCCCACCTCACCTCCACTCTCCCCCCTGATGATTCATGGAAGTACAGTAAGCAGAGCTGAGTCTGCTAAGCTGCTGGGAACTGTCATCCAGCAGAACTTAAAGTGGGACATGAACATCACCAACATCACCAAGAAAGCCCAGCAGTGCATGTACTTCCTGAGGCAGCTAAAGAAGTTCAGGCTGTCATAGACTGTGCTGCTCAGGTTCTACACGGCCATCATAGATCAGTCATAACATGGTCCATCTCTGTCTGGTTCGGCTCTGCAACATCGCAATCCAAGCACAGACTTCAGCAGATTGTGCGGTGTGCAGAGCAGATCCTTGGCTGTCCATCCCCCTCCATTACCAATAACACTCTGCCAGGTCAAAAAAAAAAAGCAAGGAACATCAAGGCTGACCCCTCCCACCCTGGACACACACTCTTTCAGCTCTCCCCTAGAAACCACAGGTTGAGAGCTCTGAAAACAAGAACTACTCGCCACTTACACAGTTTCTTCCCCCAGGCCATAACCCTTATAAACTCTCACAAGCTCTCATAAACTCAGACTTTTCCCACAATCCCTCACTGGACTCTCTGCTCTCATTTAGCTGCATCAAATCTGTGTCAACATCACATTAGTGCTCACATAAATGTCATTATTCACTCAGTTATCTCTCACCTAAACTTTATTTCTTTATTTACAATCTTACTGGTTATGTTTACATACCCACAATTGGTGCAATATTCTCTACCTGTTTACATTAATTTTTTAAAATTCATATTTACTTACTCAGTATTGGTGCAGTATTGTTTGCCTGTTTGCACATTTACATTTATGCCTTTGTATTTTTATATTTTGTGGTTTTATTGCAGTTTTTTTATATTGCAGTTTTTTGCAGTTTTTTATTGCAGTTTTTTTTTTTTTTT